>KE464079.1:29126-44281 GCA_000387445.2 Pythium aphanidermatum DAOM BR444 | reverse complement strand
GAACGGAAGAGGCGGCTCTGCGGCGCAAGCTCCGTGAAGTTGAGCGGCAGCGTGATGTTCTCCGAGTCCAAGCCGCTGTCCAGCGCATCCACATCGCCAGCCGTGATCTGCAGCAGCCACTCAAAGCCCAAGCACGTGCCCCACACAGGGTAGTACACGCCCTTGTCATTCAGCTCAATGGCCAGATCGTAGATGTAGCGGTGGGCGTCGTTCACGTCCGCTGCTCCGCCCATGAATAGGATACCATTGAGCTGAGGCACGAGCGTCTTGATGTACTCCTTGGGCGCATTGTACGGGATCGGCACGACGCGACCGCCGCCCATTTCGACCCACTTGACGTACGAGGCTGAGATGTACTCGCCATGCTTAGCTATTGGATGCGACACGATGCCGATGATCGGACCACGCGCAGAGGCCACAGCGGCCATGGCGGCCGCACACAAGGCAGCCACAAGCGTCGAGAGGAAGCGCGTCATGAGGAAGCAGGCAATAGCCAAGTGACGACGGACGCTTCGATGTCGTTCCTCCTGAGGTGAGCTGCCATCATGGATCAGGTGAGCAGCTACAGAAGAGGAGATTGGATTGGCTAAAACTGTGAAAGGCATATAGCCAATCAGAACACTCCAATGCATTGACATTGTGGTGGACTGAACAAGGTGTGAGCTAGCTTCAAGTTAGGCTCAAGAACTATGCTGAATAGCATGTAATCGAACTTAACGCGAACTTTACTTTCTCAGTTCCAAGGTGTCCATGTCGGCGCTTTGAGGAACGGGAAAAGAAAGAATTTGGATCAAGAAACAGCCTGATAACGCCACTGCCTGCAGTCGGATGGACACGTGCCTTGTGGCCCCAGCACTGCGAAGCTCTGAGCCGTTGGTGGCGCTTGCTTTGGTCATCGTGACCACAGAGACATGCAGGGACGGTTATGGCAGGACTTGAACCGGGAAGGCATCTGTGAGGCAGCAATCGAGGCTGCTCACCTCATGTGGAAAGTTTTCTGTCTTAGTCTACTTCGTCAGCGCCTGGTTATCAGGCAGCGTCAAACTTCCATGCTGAAACTTTTACTCAACCTTTTGAAAATGAATACATTGTATAACTGGATGCACAATCAGGAGCTGTACGCCTGTAATTATCCATCCATTTACTCGAAAGTTCATAGTTTTCCACGTACAATTATTATCGGTATATTACTCTTCACATGAAAAAGTCTACTGAACTCTGTTCTGAATCGCTCCCGCATGGCTATGCACCACTAGAAGCCACTTAATCTGACCTCTTTGGTGTGGGTCAATTGGTTAGTTTGCATCGAAAGAGCCCTCACTCAAGCGTCCGATTGGCTCGTGGCGACACGCGCAACCTGCTCCACCGGCAGAGCAGCTCCCTATTTTCACACTTAATCGACAGACTGGTTCATCGACTGATCGACTGATCCTTCGGTCGGTGACATGAGCACGCTGTACAGAGCCACACGGGAAGGCTCCGTACTCAACTTCGTCACTCACGCAGCCCACATGATGCCACAACCGAGCAGACGCGTGCTCTGTCGGCGAATGCACTTCCTCACTGATCTTGATGATCTTGCCTAACGCAGCTGCAGTTAGATCCTCTCTCCTCGACCTCGGGCGTCACACGAGACCTTGGAGCGCCGCTCCTCACTGCTCATTCCCAAATTTACCGACTCCCGGTCTCCTCTTCGTCAGCTTCAGCTCCAAGTTAAAGTACAAGTATCAAAATGGGAGCGGACGGCCATAGTGTTGGTGTCGCGTTTGCGCTGTGCTTCGGCGCTGGGTTCGCCACAGTGCTCGGTGGATGCATCGTCTTCAGTCAACGCCTCGTACAGCTTGCAAACCCACTGACATTGTCGATTGCATTGAGTTTGTCGGCTGGTGTCATGATGTTCATTTCCCTTGTGGAAATCTTTGGCGAGTCGGTTCATCTCATCTTTGAAGGTATCCACACGGAGGACATGTCCGAAGAAACCCTCACGGGCCATGCATGGCTTGGGGCAACGATTTGCTTTGGCGTCGGCATCCTGCTCATCTACGGCATCGATATTATTGTCCACAAGATCGCACCTGAAACTCACGAGCTCGAGATGGAAAACATCGAGAACGTCCGTGCGTCAATGACCGAATACGAGAACAAGGGCCCAGGCTACCTCGAATCGCAGACGCCTGACGCTGCCAAGCTCGCCGAGCAGTCTCGTCACCAGCTCGTGCGCATGGGTCTTCTCAGTGCTCTGGCCCTTGGCATTCACAACATGCCAGAAGGCATTGCCACGTACACTGGCGCTGTGCAGGACTCTTCTGTCGGCATCTCGCTTGCCATCGGTATTGGTCTTCACAACATCCCGGAGGGTATTGCGGTTGCTACGCCAATCTACTTCGCCACGGGCAGCCGCTGGAAGGGTATCATGTGGTGCGCCATTTCTGCTGCTGCTGAGCCACTTGGTGGTTTCCTCGCGTGGGTCGCTGTCGGTGATGGTATGGATCCTCTCTCGGAGGGCATTCTTTTCGGTCTTGTGTGTGGTATCATGGTTTGTATCTGCGTCAAGGAGCTCCTGCCAACTGCTTACAAGTTTGCAGGTGGCAAGACGCACTTCGTGGCCGCTGGCATGTTCGCTGGCATGTTCATCATGGTCACGAGTCTCATCCTCTTCGGCTACGCTGGTGTCTAAGCGACTCCTACCTGCCGCATGGTAGGAGCTAAGCAGTAGGCACCTGCTCCCAATGGCGAGGAGCTCTTCTAACTAAAAATCAATACATTCGTGTGCCCCCTTTCGGTCAGTGTTTTAACCATTTGATGTTGCGCGAAGGTACGCGGGCAAAGAGTCACCAAGAGCTACGGAAGTAGAGCAATCACCATGGGGAACATGCGTGCGGCGGCACTCCACGCGCTGCTGATCGGTGGCGTGGGCGCGTACCTCACATTCGCCTTCACGAGCCAGGCGGGAGAGCCGTGGGGTATCAAGGACTACGTGTTCGTTGTGGCGGTTGTCGTGGCGGTGTTTTACAACCGCGTCACAACCATGAAGTACGAGACGCTCATGCAGAAAGAGCATAGCCAACGACGCCGCACTGGTACAGACCATCATACCGTACAGATCGTGGTGATTTGTACGACTCATGGGTGCGTTGGTGACTGTAGTGCCGGCGCTGAACCGCATCGAATGGCTGCATGGACCACCACTTGCAATTGAGCACAACAAAGTCACTGTCCTGCTCTTCTTCGTACGTTGCATGAAAGAAGGCTCGAGGTGATGCGGAACTGAGTTCTTCGTGCAATAGGGCACGTGGTGCAAGGATTCTCGAGCGTCATTACAGGCACTCGAGCGATTGCGCAAGAGGTTCCTGCATGGAGCGGTGCAGATGGTCGCACTGACGCAGGAGAAGCGTGAGGAATTGGAAGCGTACGAGGTCAAAGGACGCAGAGCCAGCGACTTCCAAGAGCTCAAGGCGTTCTCGTTCAGCATCGCCATTGAAGACGGTCTCATGAGCAAAGAGTGCGTGGTGAACTCCGAGTGGAGAGGTCAAGGCGCCCAGTTCTGATTGTTGTCGTGTAGGTTCCTCGTCCGATTCGAGTTGTACCATATCCCACAGCTCTTTATCATCGGCAAGGACAGAAGCATCATCTGGTATGGCAGTCCGCTGGACAAAACCATCGAGGTGAGAAGCTGTTGAGTAGTCTGAGGAGTATGGAGAATGTGCTGATTTGGCTAATGATCTCAGGATACGATTCGCAACGCCATTCTGGCAGAGAATGTCCCGCTGGAACGTGAGGAGCCGGAGAAGAAAGGCGAGGACGACTCCACAGCATTTGTTGCAAAGAAAACTGACTGAAAATACAGGCGACCAAGCTTAGTTCGTCCTAGTTGGTCTCGTTCTTGGCAATAATGGTGCTAACTTGGTCGGACGTAATGCGCTCGGAACACGCCCCAAGTGCCGACACACAACGCGATGCAGTGGCGCATCCCCATTTGAGACCGTGTTGAATATCTCCTCCGCTGGACTTCCACGCAACGATGAACCCAGAGTTGAACGAGTCGCCAGCACCTGTGACGTCAACCACGTCTGCCTTGAAGCTGTTTTGTTCGTAGAGCATCTTGCTCTTAGCGCAGTATGCACGAGCACCTCCGGCTCCCACCTTTATGAGTGTGATGCCTGGTACACGCTGCTTGAAATATTCCATCGCGGCGTCAACGTTGTCAGTGCGAGATACTGCCATTGCCTCCACCTCATTTGGCATGAATACATCAAGAAATGGCAAAAGTCCTTCCAACTCGGCCCACTTCTCACTGCAATCATAGTTGGTGTCGAGCGAGATTGTGATGCCCTTTGCCCGTGCCTTCTCCAACAATGGTCTGAGCTTCCCCTGCAGGTTCGAGCAGCTATAAAAACCTCCAATGTGGAGGTGATCAGCAGCGAGCACTCGTTCTTCGTCAACGTGCTACAGAAATTTCCAATCAGCCAATGGGCGATGGAGGAGCCAAGACAGCTCCAACGAACCTCCATGGCGAACTGTCTTGCCGCACCGTAGTGTGTGATGAAACTCCGGTCCTCCTACGTCCACGCCATCCGCCAGTCAGTTCAAGCCTCTTTTACATCGTCAGTCCTTCACTCACCGTTCCGCTGAGCACGATGCAGACGCCTGTGGGCACGCCGTCGATTGCAGGCGAGGACAGAGCCACCCGCCGCTCTACCAAGTGCTTCTTCAGCACGTCCCCAAACGCATCCGTGCCTGCATATTCCATACGCCCTCTTATCAGCGCATAAAACCACAATCTAATTGTTCCAGCACGCACCGATCATCGTGTGGAGCTCTACGTCGATGGGCTTATCCGTTGCCGGTCTCGAGTGAGCGAGACTCGCCATGTGCGTGGCCGTGTTGAGCGCTGAGCCTCCTGGTTGCAGCTGGATCGGCCGCGCGACCTCCACGTCGCCTCCCCATTTGGGCAGCTGCTCAGGGGCCAATGTACCAGCCACGACGTCCACGAACGCGTCGCCGAGCACCGCAAGACGAAGGGAGCTGCTCATGATGACGATGGATGCCAAATGACGGGTTCAACTGCCATCGATGCTGTTCTTAACTTGTGTACGAACTGTGGTGGATGGTGTTAAGATCTGGTAACGGTAGTGCCTCAAACACCTGTGACGTGTGAGAGGCCATGAATCTATCAATGACAAGCATGGTAAATGACGCACCTGTGGAGGAAGCGAGAGCACGAGGATGCGGCCGTCGGAAGTGCCACACAGTACAGAGCGAATCGCTGGCCAGTAGTTCATGCAGCGCAGCTGGTGGTCGTGACTGTGGAGGGAGCAATGTCAGGATTTGAGATAAGCTTGAAGACAGGAGGAGTCACGTACCGTGTGCGATGAAGGATCTTCCCGTATGCGTCGTAGTCCACACCCTCGGTATCTTCGAACGCCTTGTAGTCCCACACAATGACTGTACCATCAGCGGCCGCACAAATCACCGCACCGCTCTTCTGCACGACGTCGACAGCAACAATTGTGGCACCGGTTCCTGACGACGAGCTCGATCCTGGAGGTCGCAGTACGCCGAGCTGATATGGATCTGCGAGGTGAAAGCAGTTCCACATGCGTAATGTTGTGTCGTCAGAGCCTGTGAAGACAAAGCAGCCGTGCCGAGCGATGCTTGTGATCGCGTCGTCATGTGCCTTCCAGACCTTGATTAGCTGCTTCTTGCCGAAGCTCCAGATCGCGACATGGCCTGTTTGGTAGCCGATGAGAACGAATTCGCTACCACCGAGGGGGGTGATATAGTCGCCCTTGCAAAACATCAAAGCGGAGATCTCGTCGCGACGATTGGGCTCATCGGATAGAGGCACATACAGTGCCGCTGAAAACGTCATCGAGTCTGAGGTGAGCTCCCAGATGAAGATGTTGCCATCGACGTCGCCGACGATCACGAACTCTTGGTCTCTGACTACCCCCGTTGCTATACACGTTACAGCACTTTTTGAAGGTAGTGCGGCGCACACGAACTGCCCTGTGTGAATTCCCCATGCTTTACAGTGCCCACACTCATGACCTGTGACTATCTTGGCGAACTTCTTCGCAGTCGCGATACAAGTGATTTCAGACTGTTTCTCTTCAAACCCGAAAGCTGCTTTCATGTCGTACGCATCCCAACATCGAAGGGTGTTATCGAGAGATACACTAAAGAACCGACTGCATGTAGTCATGTGGTCTCGAGCGTGGCTCTCGCGCTCCACTAGTGCTTCATCTCTCAGGATCGCAAAGCCTACGATGGCGTCCCGATGGCCTGTGCACTCACCGTACCCGGCATCTCGACTTATTTTCCATTGCTTCATGCCGTTTGCAATTCCAGTGAATAGCCAATCGCTCATAGGGAGAAGCTGAATCGTGAGAATGGGTGTACCAGACGGCACGAGCTTGTCCCGCTTGACCCACTTATCTTCAAACACGTTCCATATGTGCACATGGCCGATCGCATCAGCGAGGAACAGCAGTTGTCCACTTCTTGCATCCCACGCACAACTTGTGAACCGTGTCGCATTTCGATTTGTAATCGTTGCGGACACCGTCCCGGTCATGGCGTCGAGAATATGTGCTTTTTGATCAAACCCGAGGGACACGACGAGATTATTATCTCCAATGAGCTGGAGATCAACGACGCCGAGAGAGTGAAAAGCGGCGTGCTTGCGCTTCAGTTTGAAATGAAACTTGCCATTCAACGTCGCTCCATTAGTTTGCAGTGCACACGCAGACGAACTACTATCCTCGTCATCAAGTCTCGTGGATACACCGCTAGTAAAGTGGGAAACGCAACCAGATGAGTCACCAACAAAAAGCGAGCAACTTGTTGCAGCATCGCGGATACAGAGACTTGTTGGCCAGGAACCGGTCGTCGTCAGTGATATTGATTGTGCAAGCACGTACCACGGATATAGCAACAGCCCTCGTCCTTCGGCTGGTGTCCAAATACTTATCGTATGGTCGAGGGAACAGCTCACAAGAGCAGGACGTTGCTGCTGTGTGAAAAGCTTCAGACGCACCACACTCGCTTGGTGAGCTGGTAGTGTTTGCACACAGAAGTGGTCGTGGCGTCCGCCATGTAATTGTTGTTCAGCCTCTGAGCCGCGCCACGGATCCCAAACTTTGATGCTGCGGTCAGCTGAACCAGTAAAGAGGAGCCCTTCTTTGCCTAGAGAAGGGCAAAACACCATGCTTGATACCGCTCCCATGTGGCCTCGAAGCTGAGTAACCTGGGGTTCACACGGAGCTGTGCCATGAGTACGAGTCATTTCGGGCGATCATACAACACATACATTCAGAGGGGTGACGCTTGTTGTCTGGTGCATTTTCCACTGAAACACTGTACCATCGTGCCTACCACCGAATATCCCTTTATCTGCAACGACCTCGAAGCATTCGAATGCTGATGCTTTGTCAGGAATCTACGTGATCCAGACGTCAGTCAGTGGTAAGTTTGCCCTCACGCTGGTATCAGTGCTTGAAGACGAACCGGAGCGAGATAGTCTGGTTGTAGACTGTCTTGACGAGCGTTAGCGCTGATCTTTGCCGGATGACTGCTTGTTTCTGACGTGTTGTTGTCGCCGCTTGAGCTAGTCTCTTTTGGTCGACTTGGTGCATGGATTGAAGAAAAGGCTTGTTGTGTGGGCTCGTTTGCATACAACTCCACAGCAACGAACTCCATTATGTCGGAGCGATAACGATGCTAGATACAAACCATCCGTCGCCGCTATATCGGTCGAAGTCGCGTTTTTGAACTGCCATAAAAACAAAACGAATGCATTTTTGGCCAACTCCTAATCAAAGCGGGCTGCACAGTAGACTAGATTTCGGCTTCGTACCAAGATCAGGGTTTCACGCCCCGGCGTAGCCGAATAGAATGAGACTTGTGACCATGATGAACATGCCAGCAAAGGTACCGACTGCAACGAGATGCGTTCGGCCTCCAGCAAACTTGTACGCGGTGGGCCAAAGCTCCTTAACACAAATACATACCATGATTCCACACACGACGCCGAACAGGATGCCTTCGCCAACAGGGGCAAGACCACCGCCAATCACCGCCCAAGCCAAGAGCCCGCCAAACGGCTCAGCAATAGCAGAAATCGCGCACCACATTACGCCCTTCCATCGACTGCCCGTGGCGAAGTAGATAGGTGCTGCGACTGCGATGCCTTCCGGGATGTTATGCAGTCCGATACCGATAGCAAGAGAAATGCCAACGGATGAGTCTTCAATCGCGCCGACGTAGGTTGTAATTCCTTCTGGGATGTTGTGCAAGCCGAGAGCGAGGGCAGTAAGAAGACCCATTCGAACCAGCTGGTTACGCGTGTTGTCCGCCATTTTTGCATTGGTTGATGATGTCGATACGGGCGACTGTGCCTCCATATACGCAGGTGATAGTTTGCCCTCGACATCGGTAAAGCTCTTCTCGTAGTTGTCGAGTGAGCCACGAAGCTCGAGATTTTCGAGTTCGATAGCTTCTGTTTCGGGAGATATCTTCTGAACAATGATGTCGATTCCGTAGATGAGCAAGATTCCGACCCCGAAACAAGCCGTTGCCGAAAGCCATGCATGTCCGGTGGCAGTTTCTTCAGTCATGCTGTCGTTCTTGATTCCTTTTGTCAGCAATTCAACCGACTTGCCAAAAATCTCGACCAGTGAGATGAAAACCATCACACCAGCAGAGATACTTAAGGCAACGGCGAGACAGACGGGATCGGTTAGACGCATTAGACGGCTGCTGAAAACGACCATGCCTCCGAGCACCGTTGCGAAACCGGCGCCGGCGTTCAATGCAAACGCCACGGCGACGCTGTGGCCGTCAGTGTTGACCATGGTAAATTAATGTCGAGGAAGTAGAGCTTGAATTCGTTTGACTTGTACTTGATGAGGTCGATTGCCGAATGAGCGATGGAGCACCGTCGTGTAGCCCTTCGCTGTGGGACGAAGACATCGTCGTTGGGACGAGGAATGCAGGCGCTAGGAGACAAAGCCACCGCACTTCGAATCTGGCCCGTTGGGTGGTGTTCAACTGTCGGTGGTAGTGGCTGTGTATCAACGCCAGTCTCCGATCGGCGGAATCAGCTCCGAAGCAGCGTCACATGTTCCCTGTACCTGGACACGTATGTGACACTGGCCAGACTACCGAGGCACGGTGCCTCTGGCCAATCGCCTTGTCCAGTTGTTCCGGTGGGCAGTTCTGCCTGGTGTGGCACAGAACACTGTGTTAAACACACGCAACGCACAGCCGATTGATCGGCTGCATCAACACTGCACCTCTCATTCGCGTATAGAAAAACGTCATGGAAAGTCTCACGTGAAGCTGTTCTTAGTCGAAGAATCATCATGCTATCTTCTGATTGGCCCGATCGGGTTGATCAACGGGTCGGTCGGCGGAATGGGGTTCACTTCAACATAGACAAGCGGCATCGTGTGGTCAGAGAACAAACCACCCAAAAAGTCGTCAGAGTGACCACATACAAGATCCCTTGTTCGTGAATTTAGCTTCTTTCTTATCGTGCCGGCTCGGATTCAATCGACAAAGACAAGTACACCTTTGCCCGTTCATCTGTGGAAACATCCGCATTCAATCGTGGAAATTGCATGTCTATACTGCTTAAAAAGTTTTGGTGTCCACATTCAACCACCATTCAAGCCGGGAAACATCCGCATTCAAGTTGGGACATTCAAATGGCTACATTACGATCCCAATTCCATACCTTCGAGTCGGAGAGCCTTGCCCCACCATAAAGCTGGATGGAGCTCACGAGAGACGGCGTGATGACTGGCATGGCGTACTTCACAGCTTCCACAAGCAGGGCGCTTGCGTGCTTCGATGCTTTCCCTCGTTGTCGCACGCAGGAGCCGGTCGCGATTCTCAGCCATCGCGTACGCCTTCAATACGCTAAAGCAGCCCTCGATCGGATTGCACATGGGGCTGTATGCCACGGTTCTTACTTCTTCTCGTCCAAGTTTATCTGAGCCATCTCCCTTCGCAGTTCGTTCTGTAGCGGTTGACCGTTGACGTGCTGATCTTCACCCCGTAGTCTGCCTCGATTCTGTCGCAGATCATGTCGAGCGTCATGGTGGAGTCTTCTTCGATGTGCAGTATTGCTTGATCTAGGTCAGCATTGGGAGCGTCACTTTGACCAGCGCTTAGCGCCGTCCTCCTGTTGGCAAATCGTTGATACGGCGAGTCTTCTTCAGTACATACATAGCAGAGTTGCTGAAACGATGGCTCCGCGCGACTTGTACCCACAGCCCACCGTTATCGATCGCGTCAAGAACTCGTTGTCTCTCATCTGGTGTGTGCTTCGTCATTTTTGTTCGTGAATGATGCCTTGGGCTCGCCCATTGGGTGCGTAATTGACTTGTATTTACGTGTCATAAAAATGTTGTCCCAACTTGAATGCTGTTCATTCCACCTTTGAATATAAGTTCATCACTTTTGAGAGGTTTATTCCCGGGTTGAATGCGGATCATTCCACAATTGAACGGGAAAAGGTGTAGCCAAGTGGCGATTCAGTGCACGTGATTGCGAATACTTTGCGTCAAGAAATTTTGTTGATGTTCTAGAACGCGTCCCGTCAAACATCTGAGGCGACCTCGTCGTACGCATGGCACTTGCACACTCTCTGGTCGGAATGAGATGTCTGGCAGGATGAAATATAAGAATACTCTATTTACCGATGCAGAAATCTGAGAAGAGGACATCAAGCACGTCTTCAACATCCACACGCCCCAGAATACGGCCAATCGACGTCACGGCCCGACGCAAATCCTCGGCTGCAATCTCGCTTTGCTCTGGGTACTCTAAAAACTGCTCCAAGCAATACAAGCACTCAGTAAGATGCTGTCGGTGGCGCTCGCGAGTAATAATCGCTCCGCTTGTAGCTGTTGATGAGGATTGCTGAAGCCGCTGCTTGACAACCCCTGCCAGCTCCTCAATGAACGTGTCTATGCCCACGTTCTGGACACAAGAGAGTACATGCAGCTGACACTGGATGTTGCGTCGGCTTAGCGCGGCTTGAATCGACTCAATTGCCTGAGACCTCTCCTCTCGATCATCTACTTTGTTGATAATCAGCATGGTGTTCTCGTGGTTCAGGTACTGGAGATATTCTTCGCTGAACAGATCATCGGTGCTCTAAATGGTGATGTCAGACGCGACGATCGCCATATAAGTGTTCCATACGACGTACCTCGACGTCCATCATAACAATCCGCACGTCAGCATCTGCAGCGCACTGTTGAGCACGAAGTACGCCTTCTTTCTCGATTAAATCTTCTGTTTCTCGAAGTCCTGCTGTATCGCTCACAAGAACAGGATAGCCGGCAATATTGAGTGGAACCTGCACAATATCTCGAGTCGTGCCTGCAATAGACGATACTATCGCAGCAGGTCTGCGAGCGAGAATATTGAGGAGGCTGCTCTTGCCAGCGTTTGGTGGACCAACAATCGCGACCTGAACTCCATTGCGAAGGATTTCTCCACGGCGGCCGTCCGCCAGGTGAGAACGAATGGATTGTGATAGAGACTTGACCCTGCACGATAGCAACGCGATCGTTAGCACAACGCCTTTCGTTCTAGCACTATATGTAGCTCACCGATTCACAGCGGCCATATAAGCAGAGTCCGTAACATCATCTTCATCATCGCCGAAATCGATCATGGCTTCAACATGTGCGAGACAGCGCACAAGTTCATCACGCCACTCTTCATATACGTCACCAATATCCCCTGATAGCTGGCGAAGTGCCTGAGATCGCTGTGCTTCGGTCTCTGCGCTGAGCAAGTCAGCAAGACCCTCGACTTGCATCAGATCGATCTTGTTGTTCTCGAAGGCACGCTCTGTGAACTCTCCAGGCTCCGCGGCGCGGCAGTTCTGCGGACATCTGTCGCTATTAGATTAGTTCAATCATTACTAGTAATTCATGCAGTTGCACAGACGGGAATATGGCTTAGAGCTTCGAGTACTCCCGACACGACAGCAACGCTGCCATGAACATGGAATTCAACGATGTCTTCGCCGGTAAAGCTATGCAGAAATGTCATCATGTCATCGTCAGATGCGGGTTTTCCGCCTCTTTCATTGCTCGGCAAAGCACCAACCTATTTGGCCCCGGGAAATACAGTGCAAGTGCTTCGTCCAACTTCTCTTCGGTCTGTGGATGGTATAGACTCCGGAATGTCGCTCTAATGGTCCCAACACACTTAGTCTAATCAATCACTTTGTGTGGTGCCATCAACACCCACCTGCGTGGCTTGGGAAGCACCTCGCGCTTGGTCATCGCCTTGAGGCAAGCCGCCGCTTGGTCACCAGACACACGCACCACTGCAACGCCCGCCTTGCCCTCCGCAGAAGACAACGCATAGACCGTGTCGCTCTCGAAAGAGCTCATCGCGCGCGTCCATCGCGTCGACGCCATCGCCATGAAGCGACCGCTTCTTGCCACTTGCCGCAGCATCTTCCTTCCGGTCCTCTCGTCCACTTTTCCGCCCCACACAGGAACATTGCCGACAGAGTGATGGTCTTGCAATCCTCTAAATTATGCATTTTACTGAAAGCGTATTTCATGATGAAAAAGTATGTTTTGCATCATGTCGCTTTTTTTCGGCGTCAGGTGATGACATCAAACTTCAAGGGATTCCGGCGACACGGCGGCGGAGAACTCGCGCACGGGACAACGGCGCCATCGCACTCGTGGATTCGCTCCCAGTTACGCAACCGACAGACGGAATGGGCAAACACGTGGCCCATGTGACGCAGTTCTACCGCCCACAGTGGCTGGTTGTGGCGGTCGCTGTGGCGCTGCTCTCGCATGGTATGCCGGCGATTCTCGACGCCATCCCCAAGCAGACCCCATCGTCCAAGAAGCCCTACGCGGACATTGGTTCGTTCTGGCCACATTAGTACGTTGATTACACGCTCTTCTTGTATGAGGAATAGGACGACGTCTAACACTGCATGTAGCATGAGTGAGCATCAAAACGAGACGGCAGTGAGTCTGCACGCCACAGGCACGTCGTTTGTTGTGTTGATGCTGCTGGCAAACCCGGAGCTACTTGGTGCGGGGATTGTGGCGATCAAGTGCGGGCAGATTGCGTTTGCTACGTTTCGCCATCTCGATCATGGGCTGGCAGAAGCGGGGGTGGTGCTGTTCACATTTTTTGCCGTGAACAAGTTCCTCGGAGGTCGTGGGAAGCAAGCGCTCGTGGTTCTGTTCATCGGCTATGCGTTTGCATGGACCGGTCATTTCTTCTTTGAGAAGAACAAGCCAGCGACGTTTGTGTACCCGACGTATTCACTCGTGTGCGACTTCATCATGTGGGCGCAGGTCGTCACGGGTGTGAAGATCTCGTTTTAGGTAGTGAGTCAGTTGATCAGATAGGCAGAGTAATGCCGTCAAAATAGTCCAGCATGTCGTCGATTGCCGTGGAGAAGTCGTCGACTTTGTCTGGCCGATTCTCATCGTCGTCACTCTCGTCTTTTGTGCTGAGCGCAGTTTGTTCAGAGTCCTTGACTACGGGGGAGGGTATCTTGTCAACATGGCTCTGTTTGAAAAGAGCATCCACGGCCTTGGAGTCATCATCGCCATCCGCGTTATTGTCGACAGGACGAGGAGGAGTGAGATGAGCGAGATGGACAGGCGCAGGGAGGATGCTGAGATTGCCATCTCTGGGTAGAGGCAGTTCAAGAGAAAAGTCGGAAAACTGTGAGTCTTCGACGATCCCCAATGTCGGATCCATCAATGGAGACGAATTCCTCAGCTTTGCTGGCGAGATTGACGGTGCGCGGGTGCGCGTAGATTCGAGATGTTTCGGTGGCGATGGAGCCGCAGTCACTGTCTTGGCGCGACGACGACCCTCGTCCAGTTTCTTCGGGGGTCTCGACTGGCTCGAGGTTGCAACCGTCATGATCTTCTGCTTGAGTTCAGCCATACGTTGCTGCATGAGCTTGGTCGTCTGCATGAACGACTTGGTCTCAAGTGCCGTGTGTGCCTCTCTAACGTCTGGAGTGCTCTGACGTCGCTGACGAATCGAAGACTGCTGCTGCTGCATGTGATTCTGCCACCGCATCGATCGGCTGCTCTCTGTCGGCCCATGGTAGCGACTGCGTGTCACTAGCTTCGTCATGGACTGATCTCGGCGTCTCTCGAGTGTTTTCATCCGGTCACCTCCAGCCTCACGCATTTCAAACAGAGCTCTGGAAATCGGGCGAATTCTCACATCGTCGTGTCGTTCAACATGCACTTCCTCCGTTGGATCATAGAGCCACACACTTGTCTGGATGCACCGCTTCGGCTTCATCACCGGCGAAGTAGAATGGTCACTGCCATTCTGGACAACCCACGTCGCGAGTAATTGCCGTAGATAACTCAGTCCTGTGAATGGCGCGCGCGTCACCGCCACTTCCACATACTCGTCGCACTCGACCTGCGCCGTTTCCATCGCTTCCGACGTCTCCACCTCTCTTGCCTTGCCACACAGATCCAGGTTCGTTCCAACGAGCACAGCGTGGTGCTGTGCGACGCTCTTCGCAACATCTTTCCACAGCGCCATGGTCTCCACAAACGTCGTGCGGTTGGTCAAATCGAATACCAGGACGAACACATCACCACGCTGGGCGTCTCGCCACACTCTCTCGGCACTCTCAGCCAGGACGATCTTGGCAGGTGCGATCGCCGGCGCCGGACACCACTCGTACATGATGCGCGCGCCATCGCACGTGGGCTTCTTGGCCCCTAGCGCCGCCACAAGGCTGCGGCGGCCCGCATCGACGCCGTCAGCTCCGAGGACCCAAATCCCGCCGTGCATGTGGTCGACTGGAAGTTGTGAAGTGGGTGAGCGGCTTCGTTCCTTCTTCCGACAGGCGCTCAGGCGGCGTCCCATCGTGGAAGCTTCCACTCCAGTACGTACACAAAAGACGGAAATGGGATGCCGCCAGTGAAGTCAAGTCGACGGCGACCAGACCAGACCGGACGGAGAGTGCGACCGCACGAGCGGCAAGAATAGAAGCGCCGTGCAGGCAGCCAGCGAAGCGCCAGAGAAGGGCATCAAGCCCAACGCATCGCCCCATGATGGTGGGGCATCCGGCAGCTGGCGAGGTGGCGACAGAATACTACCTCCGGGGG
>KE464079.1:0-19647 GCA_000387445.2 Pythium aphanidermatum DAOM BR444 | reverse complement strand
TGTGTGCCTTGTAACCCTGATGAGTGTACTCACTTGCTCTGGTGATCCAGCACACAGCAGATTTGGTTGCTTGTGGTGCGCGCAACCTCGTCAACAAGACGGTAAGTCTCCCCTCTTCCAGGTATGAGCGAGCCTTGCTCATTCATTGTTTTCCCTCTCATCTCCTAGGGCCGTATAGTCGCCGTCCCTCAAATCTACGGTCAGGAGGTGTATTCCGTGTACATCGACGAGCATGAGACGATGTTCCAAGTACCATTCAACGCCCTCGTCCTTATCAGTCCCCCAGCACCGACACCAGTCCCCATCAATATGCAGCATCAGCCACCGCGATCGATGCACCAACTCACTCCTAGCTCCATAGTCCCTCCGACTCAGTCAGTTCAAGCACCCGTGGTATCCGCTACGGTGATCCCTTCTGCTACTGTGGCTGCAGCCCCTGCAACAGCGGTGGCGACAACGGCACCAGTTCACGGGGTCCGAACCACACCATCCATCGAAGATATAAAACTGGAGCACTCGTATCAGCTGCATCGACTGATGCAGCAGCAATACCGTGAGATCCAGGTGCTGCAGCAGCAATACGCCGAGTGCCGACTTGTGAACCCGGCCGCCCTACCCAGCATCCAGAAGGAACTGTCAAAGCTGAGACTCGTGCATCTCTCACAAGTCCAGACGCTCAAAAGCAAGCAGGCACTTGATCTGTTGGGGAAATAGGTGGTACTAACCACATGAATCCAGAGACCGGTATTAGTCTGGTGGTAGTGAAGGCAATAGAGCTGACGCTTGTACTTGTATTAGCTACTTCGGACTCTCTTCTACGTTCTGTTCTGCCGTGTAGCCAGGGATTATACCCAGAGGAACCCATAGATGAGACTACTAGCTTGGCGTTCATTGCTGAGCCTGCTGCTGGTAGTAAGCAGCATACTGTTGATACTGGGCATACGCCGCTGGATTAGCTGTCGCGGCAGCGGCTGCTGCTGCTGGGTCTGCCGTCTGTCCGTAAGCACCATACCCCTACAACAATCACATTTTGCATTTCGTCAGTCATGTCGCTCACACAGGTTAAACACCAAGCAGGATACACTCCGCATCGTCCTCATCGTCCTCTCTCGTCGTCACGAGCTCCATGCTACAACTTTTTTCTAAAGAGAAGAGTCGCAGGCATGAGCTCGCCACACCACGGTCACTGTGAGAGCAGGGCCATGCTTTGGTTTTTCAAATCGGACGCTACCCTTCGTGATGCATGACAGACATAAATTACCTGGTATTGCTGGTAGTACTGTGCGTACGCCGCTGCAGATGTCGCTGCCACTGCAGCTGTGGAAGCTGTTGCCGGAGTCGTTGCAGGAGTAGTCGCAGCCGTTGCGGATGTACCGTTTGCTGCGCTTGAACCCGAGTCGAGACGCGCACGCTTGGATCCCACGTCACCTGACTCGTTGTACTCTGAGCCATTGGATCCGGCATCGAGCACGAGAACCCTGCAGTACGGTCACGCGCCACTCCGTTCTTCCGTCGCCAAGTCACTTCCTTCTCGTGAACAGCACGAACTTGGCCAATGTCGCTGCCGTATGTCTCCATGAAGTCTGCATACTGAAGCCACAAGTCGCTCTTCTCGTCGTTGTCCAGTTCGGTCCTCTCCGCCAGCGCATTCGAGTATAAAGCACTCACACGCTCAACTCGTTCGTTTAGGTCCTTAGTTTGAGAGATCTCAAACTGAATGTAGTGGAGCCACAGGATGAGCGATTTGCCCACCTTCTTGGTCGCACGCTCATAAATGTCGCGGGCGAGCTGCAGGTCCGAGAGCGTTCGCTGCGCATACGTCGCGTAAGACACTGCCACGAATCCGAAGGCTTTCGGGTGTGAAGTCAGCGTTTCAAGACCACGTTCGTACCAAGACTTAGTCGTATCGAGCTGGTTCTGGCGACGCTCAAAGTTGGCAACACGGACAAACGCCTCGGCGAGTTGTGGAGCGACTTGGGTGAGCACGTGCGTATACGTATCCCGCGCTTCTTGAATTTTCTTGTGTGCCTCCAAGAAAACAGCGTATTCAAGATAGATCGTCGCACGGTACTTGAGAAATACGCGTACAGCACGCTGGTAGACTGCGTCGGCAGCCTCAAAGCCCTCAGTACGCTCTTTCCACAGTGCGTAGCGCACCCACATCTGGTCGTAATTGGCACATGAGATGAGGCAACGTTCGTACAACAGCTCACAGCGTCGGTTATCACCCGTGATCTCTTCGTAATCCAAGTACGCGTGCCAGTTCTTGAGAGCTGCATCCGTGACCGGCGTGACGTGGAAGTAGTTACGGTCGATAGCAGCTTCAAACGCTTGTCGACGCTGGATGCCGTCCATTGTTTTGTTCTTGACACTCTCCACACTGTTCACAATCTTGACCCGCAGCAAGCCTTCATCCATCTCCTCCTCAGCTCCCATCGCAGCCAGCTCCTCCGGCGTCGCCAACACGTGGAGCTGCTGTGCGAGCACAAACTGGTTGTATTTCTCCCACATCTCGTCCAAGTTGCTCAGAGGCTGGTGCATGATGCGTTTGAACACTTGGTTCAGACGCAGCATGTCGTTCTACCACACGCACACGTCGTCAGATAGGGCAACGTTCCCCCCTGTACATCGCCACGTACATGCACTGTCTCAAGTTGAATATACATATCCCAGAGCGGACCAGCAAGTGGGTCGTTCGCGCATGCCGCTACGGCGTCTTCCAAAACTCTGGATCCATTCCAGTCAGTCGCTGCGATTACATCCTCATTTCCTCATGACATCGAGACGCACCGTCGCGCTTCATCCACAGGCACACGCGCCGTGTTGATGAGGAACTCGAGGTACTTCTGCCACATCTGAACGCTGTGGCGCACAGCCGCCACGCCACGTTCGTAGATCTCACGGGCCTTTTGCATGGCCACCGCCGGCTCCACGGGCTCAGCCGACGCCGTCGCGCCCTCGGCAGGTGGCTTGGACAGGTTCAGTTCATACTGCGCATACTGATGGACAAAATGTTAGCACAGAAAGAGGCAGAGAGAGCGAGAAGATGGCATGTACCTTGTTCCAGTAGCCGAAGCAGAGTGGGAACTCGGTGAGGAAGGCGTCGAACGAGGCCTCAACCTTGGCACGCGGCACGTCAGGCTCGGTCTCCACGAGAGCCAGCAGCTGCACCCAGGCATTGAAGTCCAGTGGGTTCTGCGCCACAGCGTCGGAGAAGCGCTCGAGCGGCGACTTGGACGCCATGATGGTGGGGCGATGTCGCTTCGGATGGAAGGAAGGTGGGTCACAGGAGGGTCACAGGCAAATACATAATGACATCCAGCCTATATAGCTTTTATCTAGAGTGAAAATGTGAGCGCAGAAGGGGTAAATGTGTACAGTTTATTGGGCAAAGTGAGAGGATATGGTGTGGACCACGTTAAGACGACCAGTTTTTAAAGCTCCTTTCCCGCGGAAACATTTGAGGCGGAGAAGTGATAATGGAAAGGGAAACGAGCAACAGGTTTCTCCATGTAATGGAGCGAAGATGGACATATACAGCCATGTGAGCGTGACTATGAGATTGAATGTATCGAGCTGCATCGATAGAGGTCATTTCCGGCGTGAGAGACCTTGTGAAGACCCTGAAACGACACGACGTTTCACTCTTACCTCCTTACCCAGGTCATTTGCTGCGGTCACCTCACGTCGATGTTCCAAGCCTACGATGGCAATGCGGCGCCCGCGACATTGGGGCTGCAGCTGATGGAGGCGCAGTCGCGTGTGGCACCGTGGTTTGACCGTCACGAGAACACACGGGGGCCGCTGCCCGCACCGTTCCACCACGGCCCGGTAGAACTTCTCCAGGATGTGGTCAAGCTGACTGAATCACCACATGCAAGCGCAAAGCTGATCGATGACGCAGTGATTATGCTCACGTATGGCGCGAGTTACTTGCAGGACCACTACGATAACTCCAGAACGCTTACACGGCTGGAGGCACAGTCCAGGGAAAGAGCACAGAGGCGAGAATGTTGGAAGCTTAAAGCCAAGAGTATCCAGTCGACATGGCGCACGCAGCGCTTCCAGACACATCGCCTAGGCTCGCTCAAGCTGGATGCAAAAAATTATCTGCAGACTGAAGTTGTTGAACGCATGGGAAGAAAACGAAAACTGAACCAGGACGACTCCATCGAGAACCTCCACAACGCCCCGGTAGAAATAAATGTGAATCAGCTACAGGACCAAGTCGTCAAGTATGCAGCAGAGTTGGCAAAGCGCGTGGAAGAGCGAAGAAGAAACGAAGACGAGATGCAGAAAAAACTGCTCAGAGAGCAACGACTTCAAGAGGAGAAGCGGAAGAGGCTAGTAAGTATTCACCATCAGTTGATTCGAATTCATGACTGACACTAGTATGCTTCGACAAATAGTTGTTGCAGAGAAAGAAAAGACACGAACATGTATGCAGGAGGTGGAACTACTTCGCAACTCGCCTGCTACGAAATGCCCGAGAGGAGAATGATAACGGGAAACAGTCAGCTAGACAAGCCGCTGCAGATAAACGGAGCCAGCGTGAGTTGGCTCTCAACAATCAAAGACAGACCACTGCAAGTGTACCAGTTGACCCTTTGAATCTTTTGAAGCAGCCGAGTAATCGTAAGTTTATCCGAAGGTTTGTGACCAAGGCAATAGCGAAGGGTGTCAGCCGTGTTGTGTGCGCGTATGATATGGACAAGCAAGGAGCCATACCGGAAGATCCTTCATTGTCACCTACGCTTACTGAAGACGCCGATATCACAACTAGTAACAAAAAAGTACTTCGTCTTGGTCTGCTATTGTGTGATCTCCATTTCGGAATCAAGTATACAGGGCTCTACCAACGTTTTTTTGAGCGAGCAGCACGACATCGAGATGTACGTATTGAGTGGCAAGTGTTCAACTGTTTGAAGTCGCAATTGCCAACCAAGGCTCAACAGCGAGTACTTGATGGATTTCTTGTCGCAGGAGGACCTAATATTGGCGTTATGAACGACTTCGCTACGTTTGACCAGGCAGCCGAGGATAGAGTACGGCGAGTTCGAAGCAGCATCGGAGGGCGCAAAAACCGTCATTTTGGGCGGTGGAGACAACGCTTACTAGTGTTACTCCGCGAACTTCACACTCGCAAACGGACTTTATTGGGTGGCATGGGGCTTGGCCATGTTCTACTTGCAGAGGCACTCGGTGGGAGGATCGGCATGAAAGAATGGGAAGATGGGTGGAGTTTACTCGATTCGGCATTGTTCGTGGATGATAGTATACTTGATTCGTTCAACTCAATTGATAGGCGATTTGCTCAGCTCGTCCTTGGCATCCGGTATCTCCACGGCGAGTATGTCGAGTCGATGGGTGATATTGGAAATACTGGAGCCAATCAATCACATGGAATGAAATCGTGGAAGAGCCCTGGCGACCAGTCATTTGTTGCATGCTTTCGTGATAACGTTACTTTGTCGGTGGATGGATCACCAGAGTGTAGTTCATTTGTGTTCGAGACTCTTGGCGAGTTCTACGATCGTGATAAGGCAACCCGGCAGCGAGTGAATGCCGGAGGCACGGTGCAGAAGCTTATGCGTCGGTCAAGCCGATACTATGATGATGAGGAGGAGGATGATAATGACGAAGATGAGGATGAAGATATAAAGTCTTTTTCACTTGACACAGTTATCAGCCTGGAAGAGAAGAAGAAGCGTTTGGGGATCACTGATGCGTCTGCAGATGTTGCCCTATTGTTTTTGGATCATTTCCGTCGAAGAATTCACGGAGCAAGAGCTGACACTGACCAGAGTGAGCAAATGGCTATTGTTGCTGCTGTCTGCTCGTGCGATGTCCTTAGTGTCGATGAATCTATCGTCAAACTTGCATCTGACGACACACTTGGTGGAATTTTCATTAATTCCACGGTGTCGGTGGATGGTCACATGATGGTGATTAACCCCAATGCATTTCAAGTTGTTTTGGATTTTGAACGCAGAAATTGTGATTTGAATAAACGCCCATCATTCGGCACAAGCACAGGTCTGAATAATGGAAGGCGCAATAGCATTCACCGCACTCTAGGCCTCACTCTGCAGATGTTGCGAGATCGTGGGAAGCCTCCGAATCCTGGATTACTCCACCAAGGAACCGATCGCAACATTTCCAGACCTTCCATACGGCTGCCATCTCTAAGATCAGATGTCTCCACCAAATCGTTTGGAGAAACAGTACCTGAGCGCGATGATACAAAGGCGTTGAGTCGACGCGAGTTGATTAGAAGACCATCGGCTATGCGACCGACTACCCCCGAACCTCAAAATACCTGTGTGCTAACGCTGTCACAAGCGTTGTCACTTTTTGCTCAGAATGGAAAGCGTGTGAATGTCAATAATTCGAAGACAGAAGCCAAAAAGAACCCAATGAATGCTCAGCGCATTTTCATTCGATTCACAGACGAAGAATGCAAGTTGACCCACAGCCTAATGCCACTAAGCAAGAGTGACTTACGGATAATTTGGCTTCGGTTGATCGCAGCGATTCGGATCGCAAACTTACCCAATGACCAAGTTGCGATTGTGTCTCGTCACTCACTTATATTAGAATACTTACGGAGGCACCGACCAACGTGGACATATGTGAAGGACTGCCGCCGATCTGACATGACACAACGCAAGCGTTTGAAGAAGATTGCGAAGTATGCATCATGTGCTGACATTGTTCTCCTTGATCAAGAGTTTTTATTGAGCAATTCTGCCAGCGAAAACGAGGTTCTTATTAAGAAAGCACATGCGTTTGGACTTGAAGTGTTTGTCGCTCCTCGGGAAGAATCACCAGTTGGCACGGTCAAGACAATTGAGAAGCTATCTCCACGAAAGTTAACAGGATCGAAAGCTGTAAGTAGCCCCCGGCGATCTGTTGGCGGACTATCAAAAGAACTGGCTGCAAAACCGCACCAGTCTGAACACGACACACATGTCGTTGGTTTCATGCTGCTGCAGTTCTCCGGCATACACGGTGTGATCACCTCTAAACCGGGCGCTGCCATCGATGCAAAACAGAAGATCTCTGCAAAAAGCGAAGCAATGCAGGAAGTCGAACAAGTGTTCCGCGACTGGCAAGCAAAAGATGCAAGTAGCGTCAAAGCTGTTGTTGTAAAGCGATCCAGTCTCGACGATCCCGAAGAAGGCGATGATCCAGAAGACTTTGTTTTTGGACATACGCATTACGATAGTGACGACAGTATCCCAGAGGATGAGGTAGTCATTGAGATGGCTAGGCAGTGGGGCGAGCATGCTCAAGAGCCTGGTGGCTCAATCCCAAGTGTGCTCGCGACTGGAGGGGGTATGAACGCTAAGAATGCAGGAACTGGGCCAGCCTCCTCGTTATCGGCACCTTCGGCGTTTGCCCCTTTGCGACCTCTCAAGCCCAGGACGGGAGACGAAGTGTTTGGGCGAGCGTCCAATTTCCGACATCAAGGCACGTTCAAATCGTCTCTTGCAGCGCATTTTATAGGCGAGGGACGAAGTCGACTGAGCTCTATTGGTTCGTTTCGGGCTGCCATTAGGCAGGCGACGCCACCTCAACGCCCATTACCTCACCAAACCAGTATGATGAGCATCAAAACCAATGGAGACAGCGGCATTCGCTCACCAGAGCTGACTACTTCGGTGTCAAACACCAGACGTGGTCTGAAGACCATGAGCTCACGCAAGCTGGTCATGTCTCCGAGGAGATAAACATGTCTGTGACGTGTGGCATGTAGCCATCTGTTCGTGGTGGGGTCCACATCGTTTACGGGCTTTTCATGTGGGCCACACTATCGTTTCCCAATCGCCAGCCAATCAAGACGCCACCAGCAACTGCTGCACTCCCAAGCTCTCCAGTCACCAATTCTCGAAGCGTCATGCGATATCTCCGTGCTAAGGGCATCCGTAAGGCGCTGCGCCAGTTCCACTTCCTGTGCGGTATCAAGCCTCCATACCGTGTGCTCATCGATGGCAACTTCCTGGCTATGTGCCTTCAAATGAAAGTCGACATTCGCGAGCGCGTGCCCAAGTTCCTGCAGGTCAAAGGTCACCAATGCGAGTACTACATCCCGCGCGCAGCCGTGAAGGAGCTTGAGTTGCTGGGTGAAGAGATGCAAGAGGCTGTCGACCTCGCTAAGTCTTTCCGCGTGATAGAGGAGCGCGATTACGGTGAAG
Source organism: Pythium aphanidermatum DAOM BR444 (assembly GCA_000387445.2). Classification (NCBI taxonomy): domain Eukaryota; phylum Oomycota; class Peronosporomycetes; order Pythiales; family Pythiaceae; genus Pythium; species Pythium aphanidermatum. The sequence continues at coordinate 11,449 of KE464079.1, read as the reverse complement.
ACGCGATCCAGAAGCAGAGTGAGAAGTCGGAGGGTGAGGCCCCAGTCGATGTCACGACCGTTATTCAGTCGATTATTGGTGAGCGCAACGAGCGCAAGTTCGTCGTGGCTACCCAGGAAGTCGAGCTGCGAAAGGCGCTGCGCAACGTGCCCGGTGTGCCGCTTATTTATCTGAACCGCTCGGTGCTTGTGTTCGAAGACATTTCGAAGGCGACCCTTGCGATTGTCCGCCAAGAAGAAAAGGCCAAGATGTCCAAGCTGGATATCAATGAGAAACGCAAGCTGGAATCTGTGACGGGTGATGACGAGGAGAAGAAGGAAATCCTTCCACCTATGCGTAAGAAGCACAAGGCGAAGGGGCCGAACCCATTGTCTGTGAAGAAGTCAACGAAGAAGAAAGTGCGTAGCAAAAAGCCCAAGACTGCATAAAGCGGCGGGCTGGTCTCTTTAGAAGGTAATAAATACGATGCATGTAGATACACGTTCCGACGCGTGAAAGGTGGTGTCTAACAGCTTTTAGAGATTGTCGAATGTCTAGAAGTCCCTATCCCAGCCCGAGCCGTCATCTGTGTACGGCTGGTTCATCTCGTTGCTCTCACTCACGGCATCGAACTTGGATGTGTCGAAGGGGTCGCTGAGCTTGGGCTTATACGGTGCTAAGTCTTTTTTCTTGTACATGTTGTCCCAATTGATGTTGGTGAACCACGCGTGTGCTCGGATCGTGCGTGCGCCGCCATGTGTCAGCCCCAGTCGCTTCGTCTGGTCTCTCTCAAGCAATTTGGCGATCAAATCTTTGGCATTCTCGGTGATCCACTGTGGATACTGCACGGTCTCCTTGACGATGTTGCGGCATATTTGCATTTGATCCGCTTGGTTCGATCCAGCGAATGGAGAGTGGCCGACGAGCATCTCATAAATCAACACACCAAGAGCCCAGTAGTCGACGCCCTTGTTGTGGCCCTTGCCCAGCACCAGCTCCGGTGCCAAGTATTCTGGTGTTCCGCACAGTGTGTATGTGCGGTCCTCCACAACCTTCGCGAAACCGAAATCCACAACTTTGAGGTATCCTTGAGGGTCGATCAACAAGTTCTCTGGCTTGAGATCACGGTAGACAATACCCTTATCATGCAAGTACTCGATTGCCATGAGTACATGGGTCGCGTAAAATCGTGCGTGGTCATCCTTGAGCCGACCAGGGGAAGATGGGGAGCAGTGCAGGTATGTGAACAACTCACCGCCTTGCACGAACTCGATGAGCAGGTAGAGATTGTTTTTATCCTTGTAGGTCTGGTGGAGCTTGAGGATAAAGGGGTGATTGCACTGCGCCATGATGTTCTTCTCGTTGATCACATTCACCTGTTGCTTGTACGCTACAATGTTCGCCTTGTTGAGGATTTTCATGGCGTAAGGCTTGCCGGTCGTCTTGTGACGCACGAGCTTGACACGACCGAATGTGCCCATACCCAGTGTTCGCATGACTTCGAGTTCGCTCATGGCAATCGTATCGGCTAGTGCCAATGCTTGCTTACGCTCATCCGCCTCACGATTCAGCACTGCCTGGAGAGGTCCAAGTAGTTCAACAAACTTGGCCTGGTCGAGTGAGAGGCACTCAAGCGTGCCATTCGCGATGACATCAGCCTGACGTGGCTCGTCCCTCAGGAGCGACATCTCGCCGAAGAAGTTCCCGCTGGATAGCGTTGCGACTTGCTTCTTCTCGCCATTCTCCATGGCCTTTTTGACAATTGCCGAGCCGCTCTTGATGATATAGAAGGTGGTGCCCTTGTCACCTTCGCGGATCACGTATTCTCCGTCATGGAATGATATCGGTGAGAGTGCACTGAAGAGCTTCTCCTTCTCGTACGGGGAAAGGTTCTTCAACATCGGGATGGACTGCAGCACTCGCATACTCATATTCTTGTCGATCACCTCGCGAAGAGAGCCAAGCAGGTCATCAAACGCCTGACGATCCAGAGCGATGAGTGTCACGTCCGTCTCGGCCGTTACATTGGCTGCTCGTGGCTCGTGAGTCATGAGGGCACGCTCGCCGAAGTAATCACCGTCAGTCAGCTTGAGCGCTTCCATGCTGCCGGCAGCATCACCAGCATCCGAGCACACGACGGAGCCGTTCTTAATGATGTACAGCACATTACCTCGCTCGCCCTTCTTGATGATACGCTCACCCTTCGCGAACGACACGATCTGCGCCGCTTCAGCGATCTGTCCAAGTTGGGTCTCAGTCAGAGGCTTGAGGAGCGTAACGTTGCGCAGCGCGTTCTTGCACTCGCCGATTTGATCAGCCTGGTTGCGCGCTACCATGCGACGGAACGTCACACGATCCAGTGCCCAGAGGCGGCCAGGTTCTTTGCATGTAATTGTGGCCGTGCGAGGGCAGTTGTACACAAGAGCAAGCTCACCAAACGTCGCTCCTTTCTGTGCGACGCTGATGTTCTGGTCCTTGACGGTGATTGCGAACGTGCCGCTCTCAACGACGTAGAAGAAATCGCCCGAGTCACCTTCTTTGATAATTGTGTCACCAATCTGTGCCAGCTTTTCGGTCATGAGCGAGACAATCACGTCAATTTCTGCATCGTCAATAGTATAGAAAAGGAAGTTGCTGGCTAGAGATTGCTTGATGAGCTCCGTCGACTCCTTGGGCTTGGAAACGGCCATTGCATCAAGCGGCGCATCAAACTGTACGCTTTCAGCAAAGATGTCGTGGCGGCGTGCCGTCGCAGCGCGTTTCTCACGCATCATGACGGCGACTTTAGTGTCTGCGCCGCTAGTGGCGGCATCACCACCAGTGGGTGCCGTGATGACACCGTCAAACTCCTTGGTTGGTTTGTTTGGGACCGAGTGGATGCATCCCATGATGGACGCTCAGTAGTTCAAGGGTACAAAGTGTTGTTCAAGTGAAGCGGTTGTCAGCGACGACCGCGATGTCAGAATGGGCCGCAGAGCGAGCGTCGCGACTTGTTCATCGCCACCCCAGCACCCTCGCTGTCTGGTCTTCTGGTCTGGCTACCGACAGAATCGCGATCGTAATCACACAAACGCCCCAAGGGAGTCTAGTTGGCTCAGACACCACCAGAGAAGCCACGGCGCAGCGCTCAGGTGCCGAGGAGCTCGTCTCCTAACCGCCTTCGTGAGGTATTTTCGTGCAGACATGTAGCCATGTCTCGAAAAGGAATGGCTACAGTTGACATTCGACCGGGGGAGCTCTTCGTTTGTGCCATTCTCACCAGGGTCTCTCTCTACGGTGAATGATGACCACGGCATCGCATACCCGATGAAGAAGAGGCGATTGAAGTCTCTATTTTCTGCGACCTGAATCACGCGGTGCTATTGCAAGCGTTATAGTGGGTATTCTTGGCCGAACCAGGTGGTCAAGACAGAAACGCAGCCTCTGGGTCTAGCGTTGGCGAAGCAAGTGCAGCGTGCATGATGAACGACACACGCAGGAAGACCGACAGCACGAGGGCCACATCGCTGGCAAGAGCTCCAAGGGACTCAGATGTCGATAGCTCGTACGAACATCTACGGTCAAAGTTCTTTGTCCACGAAAGCATCGATGAAGAGGAAAGCGACGATCTTGTTGTCAAGCACAAAGCAGAGAGAGCTACACAAGAAAGAGAGGCAGTAAGAGCACTAGTATCTCCATTGGGCGCCGGTAGTGTCGCAGAGCTGTGCCAGTACATTCAGAAGCTGGAGACCGAGAAGCGAGACCTCGCAGACCAAGTGCAGTTCCTCCGTGACCAGGACGCGACCCACAAGGTGCAGTTGGCTGCAGCTACACGCAAGATCGAGAAGCTGGACAGTCTATTGCGATCTACGTGTCAAGTAAGTGATGTGCAGCAAAGCGCTCAGCTGCAAGTCGAGGCCGCGATCACATATGAACGCGAGAAGACGGCGGCAATGGCAGCTCGGCTGGAGGCACTACAGCTGAAGTACGAAGACACTGAGCGCGCGAGGCAGCACGCTGTGTTCAAGCTGAGTGAGCTACAGGCGTCGATGGCGGAAGCCGCAACAAACAGACTATTGACCAGTTCCAATGCCCGAGCACCCCCAACACGACGTGACAGCATCGACCCGACGACGGGTTCCTGCGAGCGAATAGAGAAATTCAAGCGAGAGATTGAGTTGCTTCGGCAAAAGCTCGAATTACGAGAGGAGCAGGCGCACGAGAAGCAGAAATTGGCTGTGGAGTTAGCACTGCGCAGTGCTCATTTAGAGCATGTCGCCGTCGTGGAGAAGCTCATGCTCGAGTGTGAGATTCGACTGAGTGAGTGGCGCCATGAGGAGGCTGTTCGGGCGAAGGAAATTGAAGCCGCCATGGAAGAAGACCGTTACAGTATCCGCCTGGAGATGAAGCATGGGATGCAGCGCGCACAGATCGACCAGCGTGTGTATTACCTGCAGGCCCAGGCTGCTCTTTCCACGCCTACGACTCCGAACGCTACAACAGAGAGCGAGGTACCGTTCAGTGCCATGGACGAAGTGCTCGTACGGATGCAGTTGGAGCTACTGCGGACCCGGCGGTTTGCAGCACTGAAAAGGCTGCTGGCGATTCGGCAGTCGAAAGTGGACCGAGCTCAACGGAATGCAATGGGAAAGTGGCGAACTCTGGCAGCGCAAAAGAAGATGCTGCAGCTCAACGCAGTGCTGCACATGTTCCGCGTTGCACAGCAGTTAGAAAGGAAGGAAATACGAGGAAGTTTCGAGACCTGGAAGACGCAGACACTACAGCGGAGAGTAGAAGAGCAGCGCCAAAAGGCTGCTGCGTGCTGGAACCGACTGTTGGCGGTGGAGAGAATGATGAATGTAGCTCACCAACGCACGGTACGGAGGTCCTAATTGTCTACGACGATTGGCTCAATAATCACTCACGGAGTACCATTGCCCTTAGGTGAAGCGGACGACCCGAGCGTTTTACAGGTGGAGAGTTAATGCTTTACCAGTCAGTGGAACACCCACAGGTTCAAAGGCAGAGGAAGGAACTCCAAGCACGGAGAGCGCACCACAAGGAGCAGAACTACAGGAGGAGATACGCAAGCTTCACGAGCAGCTGGCGTCGTCCAAGTCCGAGGCCTGGCGATACAAGCGACAGCTGCTCAAGCAATTCCTCTGAGAAAAGCGTTGTGAGATATCAACGAAAGCGATGCGACTTGACGAAGTTGAGTAGCTGTGCTGTTGCGATTGTGGACACAATAAGACTGGCGCCTATAATAAGTAGTGCCATCTTCTGAGCCTCTGACTTCATAACACTCGCCATTGCACTGAGCCAAACCGACACGGGCAACACGCCATGAAGAGTGAGTCCGCAGACACGAGCAAAGATCACGACAACGCACAACCAAACGAGAGACAGTCGCGCTCCTCGCTCAAGGAGTTCTGCGCGGCCATGCGGGACGTGAAGAAAGGACTTGAAGTCGCTGGCCTCGCCGCCAAGTTGTGTTACTGGGGACTCTCATACGCCAGTGAACGAGCAGAACGAGCCCATCGCGAGGCCGAGGCACGACGCATTGAGGCCGAGAAGCGCCGACGCGAAGAGCAGGAGACGAGACGCCGCCTGCGAGTGCTGCTGTGTATCACCGCCGCTGTTGTCGTGGGCAGTGCACTGGCCGTGCAAGTGGACGGATGGATCGGCGTCGAGGTGGTCGTCGCTCTTAGAGTCATGGCCATCATGACGTTTGACCGAATGAAGCCATGTTCATCGTTTGCACGAGGGACGATGTTCCTTTTTTGGTCGATAAACCTCTCAAACAAGATTTTTGGCTGTTATGGAAATAGGCTCTATGTTAGTAAGAAGCTTCAAGAAGTACTATATTGACCTATGATAATAAATATGCGTCCCGTGTTGAAAATGTCGAATGTCCCTTGTCGGCTGAAGAGCTCCATTGAGAGAGTATCTTTTGGGGTCATTTCATATCTCCGGAAGCTGACGGTGGCGATGGCGACGGCCGCGTTCGATGAGATGGGCGTGTGCGCAGAGCTGGTGCGCGTGGTGGCGGAGCATGAGTGGCTGGTGCCGACGCCCGTGCAGACGGAGGTGATTCCGCTGCTTCTGGGTGGTGGCGACGTGCTGGCGGCGGCGGAGACTGGCAGTGGGAAGACTGGTGCGTTCCTCATCCCTATGCTGCAGGTGATCCAAGAAGCACTGCTACGGCCGACTCAGAGTCCACAAGCACGGGTCGAGGAAGCTTCGACTCCCATGGAGTCAGTGACGTGGAGTGAAAGAGACCGAGACGCGCAGTTACGGATCAAGGACAAAGGGAAGTGCGTCATGAGCGATGATACCAAGCGCTGGCTCGGTGCACGAGCAACTACTGGTGTTCGTGATGGCACCAAGAAGGCGTACTACGAGTGCGAAGTCGTACACTGTGGCAAGGGAGGCGTCGTGCGTGTGGGGTGGTCCACGGTCGCAGCAAGTTTCGACTTGGGCGTGGACCGCCATGGCTTTGGGTATGGCGGCACGGGGAAGAAGGCCCACGCGAAGCTGTTCACGCCGTATGGAGAGCCATTCAGTGAAGGCGATGTCGTAGGCTGTTTCCTGGACTTGGAGCTCAAGTGCGTGCGTTTCGCCAAGAATGGTGTGGTGTTTGACGATGCGTTCTCATTGGCGACCACGTTGACTGGCAGCTCGACGATGTTCTTCCCCGCTGTGTGTGTCAAGAACGCAGAAGCCACAGCTCGTTTTGGGAATGAAATGGGCGGCTTTCGATATGCCGACCAAGTGAAGCAGCTCGGGTATGTCGGTGTCGCACAACTTGCAGTGCTGTCTGATGCCTTATCGTCGTCTTCGGGTGGAGCTGCTCGGCGCCTGGGGATCATCATCGAGCCATCACGAGATCTTGCACGACAAGTTTTTGACTGTGCCGTAGCGTTCAAAAAGTACATGCAACATCCGTCCGTGCGCGTTTCGCTGTGCATCGGAGGTGACGGCAACGGGCGGAGATCTCTCCAGTCATCGGATCTGGTCATCGCGACTCCAGGACGATTGCTGGACCTGGTCAGCCAACGCGCCGTCGAGTTGTCGCGCGTTGAGTTACTCATCCTGGACGAAGTCGACCAGCTCGTCGCGACGGATGCAGCTCCTACGATCGAGAAGCTCCACGCCATGATCTGCCAGCAGCGAAGATCGCCTCCCCAGGTCGGGTTCTTCTCGGCAACACTACACGCATCGGGTGTGATGCCTCTCGCTGATCGGTTGTGTCGTTATCCTCTGCTCGTGGATCTCAAGGGGAAAGACTTCATCCCAGACACGGTACAACACATGATGCTGTCCGTGTCGACTGCCTCTGCCCTTGACCAGATTACTCAACACAGAGAGCTGCTTCCTGCCACCGACGGCGTTCATACTGTCGATACCAGCGTACTGCTGTCTCGGTCTTTAAGTGACGACAAAGAGCATCGCTCCCAATTGCTCAAGCTCGCCAAGCCCCTCACGCTCATTAAAGTTCTCGAGAGGCTTCGCATTGAGCAGTGCATGATCTTCTGTCGCACGAATCTCGACTGTGATCTACTGGAAAAGTTTCTGAACGCCGTTGGTAGGCGGCAGCGAGACGCTGGCATCGAGAACCCGCTCTCGTGCTGTGTCCTGGCTGGAATGCGGTCCATGGCCAGTCGCCAACAAGCTCTCGACTCATTTCGTGACGGTACCGTGCGATTGCTGCTTTGCACAGACGTGGCGGCGCGTGGTATCGACGTGCCGCAGCTCTGCTGTGTGATCAACCTCACACTGCCTGATGCGGTTGAGAACTACATCCACCGTGTAGGCCGTGTGGGCCGAAACGACCACATAGGACTCGCGATCTCGATCGTAGCCCAAGACGATGAGGAGAAGGTGTGGTTCCATAAGAATTGTCCAAGCCATGCCAAGCCACGTGGTGTGGGGTGTACGAACCGCAAGCTACTGACCAAGGGCGGGTGTACGATGTGGTATAACGAGCCGCAGCTGAGACGCGAAGTCGGGAAGCGACTCGGCCGAGGGGTGGAGACAGTGGCAAACACGGAGGAGCTCGAGAGAGCGATAGAGCAGCGCGGAGGCATGGCGCAGTATGGACGAGAGCGACGGACTGAAGGAGAGGCTGAGGAGCGGAACGAACTGCTGAAGCTGAGACCTCACGTACAGAAACTCGCAGTACTGGAGGAGAAGGTGCAAACTGGATGGTTCGAGCTGCAGCAGCGCCTTCAAGTCGTGTAGCGTCCTCCAGGGAGTGACACATGCGCAAAGTCATGCAGCTGATCATCCAGCTGGATGACTTGACGCCCAAATGGGTGGAGTGTAGGTATGGTACAGAGGTGGCACGTTATCAGGTGATGCTGTGCCAGGCCATCTACTGGTCGAGAAACCCCCGACTCAGTTTGCAATCTGCGTCGCTAGTGCTATCGTCTCACCCCGTCCTCTCGATGTCCGATACCGCCCAGCACATCATCAAGGTCCTCGCTGGCCTCGCCTCGGCCGGGCTCATCCTCAGCACATGAGCAAGAGCGTCGGCGTCACCTCCGTCTTCCCGTTCGTCGCTCTGCTCGCGAACTCGTTCGTGTGGAGTCTCTACGGATACATGAATCGCAACTTTTATCCCATCTTCGGCACGTTCACTGGTGGTGGCGTGTTCGCCACTTGCTACCTCATCATCTACTGGCACTACACGCACGACCGGCGCGCGATGCTCAGGCTGCTGCTGCCGATCTTGTTGTTTCTGTCTGTGGTACTCTGCTACGTGCTTCTTGGTGGCTTCGGAGTCACTGGCCAAACGAGGAAGGAGGTTGGTACATCACTTGGGTACGTCGGAGATGTGGTGTCGATGTACCTCTTCGGAGCTCCACTGTAGCCATCCAAGACCAGGAGACGCGGCGGAATGGATCGGTTCTGTGCTGGCTTAGACTTCAACGTGGGGTTACCGACGTGGCAGCGCCCTCTCGTGAGCTCAACTTGTCGCCTCTTACGGCTCAGTCCTCTACTGTAGTCTGTGCAGTCAGCATTGGCTGCTGAGGAGCCAAGCACCGCTACTCTCTCTTCAACTCCATCATGGCACTTCCCAACTCGCCGCCAGCTGCTCAAGTCCAAGGCATAAAACACCCAGGACCAGACGCACCAGACGGCAACAGCAACTGAACCACGAACCAGCGCTAGGAAGTGCGCGCTACTGGTTCGTGGATAAGGAGCTCCCGACATGATGGAGGTCGCACACCAGCGACCCCCCGACAACCCGGAACCTCCACCGGACTTCGATCCCCGCAATGATACTGGGGGCAATGCGTCTCCTGGTCGAGCGGACCCGCCGGATGCCCGAGCGGACGAAGCGGAGACCGGCATGTTACAGCAATACGAGCAGAGTAGCCAGTCCGACAGCAACACGCAGTCGAACAGGATTTCTCCCACTCAACCATCTCAGCCTGGACCAACGCCGCCTGTGAGTCGGCAGGCGGAAGCTCCAGCGACAACGCAGCCATCGATGGCCCAGCCGGACGGTGTCCTCCCTCCGAGTACCCACGGAGACAAGACAGCCAAAGATGGCGTGAAGATGCCGCCAGCGGATAGCATGCTCGACACCTCCACGCCGGCAGCCCCAACAGCGGCTAGAGCCCCAGTCACGCGTTTGCCAACGAAGGAGCCGAGCACACCAACCGCTTGGACCACCCAAGGCACGCGCAACCTTCGGCCGCCAGCTCAACATCTGGCTCGACGACCACACTACCCAATAGTACCCAGATGAGTGACCAATACTCGGAATACTACAAGTGTGCCATGAAGTCGTGCAACCTCCGCCGCGATGGCGATCAGAGACCAATGACGAGGGTGGAGATGACAACAGTCTACAACTACTTCGTCGGTAAGATCGAGTTGGACAATTCACCATCTTTCCTGATGGAGACCTACACGGGAGCGGAGAGAGATGCGATCAATGAGTTTCACCGGCAATACTTGGGCCACAGGCTCTACGTACTCCTCCCGATCGGCACTAACCTGCCATCGACTGGAGCTGAGTATCACTTTGTGCTCAAACTGATGAAGTCCAACCGACAGTCCAAACGCACAGAGGAGAGAACACAGCGTCTCCTAGGGGATGTGAATGTTTTCCAATGCGAGGCCAAATCTCAGATCGTGGCCTTACGTTTCACTAAGGCAGCCGTAAGAAACCGATGGAAGAATAGCGTCTTCAACTACGGTAAGAACACTGTGACGTTAACAGCAACCGACTCGTTCACGACAGCGACTCCAAGAGTTGGACATGACAAGGATGCTCGGGCACTACTATATGTAGTGAAGATTATTGGAGGTGAGAAATTGCAACATCACGAAATTCGTACCATCATGGCACAGGCAGCAGGTCTCCCAGCGCTTGATATCACATCGGTAGAATCCAGAGGAGTGCAAGACTTTGCACCACACCAATGTGAAGTCGTGTTTGATCAGCTAGAATGCCCTGTGGCACTGGAAACAGTTCGAAGAATCCAAGTGCAGAGGGGAGAGAATGTGGTGATGCTCTACGTTCATCATCCTCGAGCTGCAAGACGCTATCCATGCGCCAAGTGCCTTAGTGTGCGACACGCAACGAAGGACTGCTCCAACAAACAAGTTGAGGCCTCTCTTGAGCGTTACACCTAGCAGACGCAGCTGGAGCAGCATACGTCTGCCAAGCTCTCAGCGATGCGATCACTACGTCACCTCAAGACCCAACTGAACGCCATGCGACGCACTCTCGCCCCGGAACTGTGGACCAGGCTGGAGGCCGAACAGGTCAAAGAGGCGGAGGTTGCCGCAGGCAAAGCCAAAGCAGCAGCGGCAAAGGTAGCTGAAGAAGCAGCACGGGTGGCCAAAGCGAAGGCGGTCACGGCAGCAAGAATACTTCAAACGAAACGCCAAGAGCAAATGGCGAAGAACAAGGCGTTGCATGCAGCAGTGACCAAAGAGCTCAGAGACCTGCAAAAGCGCCGGTTTGACGAGTGCAAATGGACGAATACAGCATTGCAAGCAGAGGAGGACAAGGAGCAAACGGGTGCCAGACTTCACAACCAGCACAGCAAGCTGGAACAGCCTGAAGCACCTCCGTCCGCACCAGACCAACGCGAGGACAATGGCGACAGGGCGAAGGTGGTCTCAGTCAGCACGGTGTTCGGCGACACTAATGCGGGACAAAACACCGATATCGCCACGGACGTTGAGCCCGACAACAGTGAGGAAGTCGATGTACAGCACGCAGAGAACAGCCAGGACCAGTTCATGAGCACGACTGTTGACCTATCTCACGAGGATGTACAAACTAGTGAAGAGGAGCTGGAGTATCAATCGTCCCTCCGATGTCACTTAGAATCGACTGCTGACCACCCCGAACAAACCTCCCAGACCCATGCCAGTGAGGGTTAAGGACAGTGTAACGAAGAGGGAACGGAAGTGAAGGTGTCTGAGGACCAGTTCATGACAACTGAGATCGAGCTGTCGCATGTGG
>KE464078.1:28744-44356 GCA_000387445.2 Pythium aphanidermatum DAOM BR444 | reverse complement strand
AAAATAACAGAGGCAGATACAACACGCTGAAGTGCACATGCAGCAAAAGAGCTGACAATGGTCGAACGGAGGTCCCACGTGCTACGGCCGCCAGTGTCATGAATGCAATCAGCAGGTCCAGATCACTTGCCCTTGCGACTTGCCCGGACGCATTCACTGCTCTCACCGCTTTTTACAGGCACGAACAGCCCTCCTCAGCACTGAGTACGAACATGAGCAAAGCATTTGCACCAGCGGCAAAGTGCTTCTCTCGTACAAGCCGGATTCTACCTTCAGCACCCGGATCCGTCGACGCATCAAAGGCAGTTCGAACAGAGTTGAAGAATGCGTCTTTGCTCACCGCCGCCTCGTATTCTCCTAGTGTCCAAGACAGAAGCGTGAATTGCATCAGTGATAGAATTGGGTCCATCTTGTTCTCTGTCGAAGCTCACTGACGGTGCTCTGCCAAGTCTTTTGTAATGCTTCACGTTGTAGGCTCTGCCATGCGCCTCCATGGAAGTGATACATATGATCCTACGTCTTGAGGGATCTTCCGACTGCCAGGAACGAAGTTCCACGAGTAGCGTGGCGTCGACGTTGATTTCCTCTTCACATCCGTCCAGGAATACGAACAACCCGCGACTGGCAGTGCAACAGGCGTCTACACGGTCGAGAAGCTTCTCCGCCACCGTATGTCGATCAAATTTGATTGTACACGTCGACTTCCTTGATCCAGTGAATTTGACGCACAGAATCCGATTCATGTCATCACAGTGGATCCAGTGCACATCCCACAGGCTCCGATCAACAGCACCACAAGCAAACGCGAACGCTGTGCATGACTTCCCCACACCGGAAGCCCCAAAGATACACAAGACCGCCTCGACGTCCACACAGTCCCGCTTCATCTCTCTCAATAGCTCGTTCACCGCGGGGCGACGAAAGAGACACAGTGGGTGGCCACATTGAGGGGTCAACAACCCGGTACCATCGATATACTCCCATGGCAGCATCATCAACGATGATGTGTCGGTGATCTGCAGTTGTGGGCACGGTGTCGGTGAGTGGATCCATGAGAAGTTTGTCACAGGCTTCTTATGAGGAACCCGCGACAGACTGAATGCTCCTTCCGCCTCGAGCTGACTCGCGAGCCGAGGAACCCCCGCCTCCCGTCGTACCCTTGCAGCACATGGACAACGCCGGTCTGGGGAGTATTCTGTGGGAAGTATGTTGACACTGGCGCACTCATATCCATCGGCGTCGAGAGCCACGGGGAGTCGTGAAAAACGGGTTCATGTTGTAGCTGATGAAGCGCTGTGATTTTGAGCCACTCGTCGCCAACCATGGCAAGATAGAGCTGGACATCCGCTCCTTGGAAGAGCTTCTCGCTCATGCGTTTTCTTAGACCTGCGATCGTTGACGCATCGTCCAGTGTGAAGGATAGGACGGATGGGATGCCTACAGGAGCGACTACAATGTTGACCATAGTGCGAGCTGTGTGTCGAAATGAAAAGAGTAAGTCGTCGGCCCGTTGCCCGTCAAGTCCCAAATGACCAAGTCCAGCGCTGTGGAATTGCATCAGCATTCTCTTGAAGAGTGTGATTGTACTTTAGAGCGAAGAGACAAGTACGAGAATGTAGCCATGGGCGTTTCCATCATAGACCACTCACAGTACGCTCCAGGACCACGCATCCGAATGAGGGTGTTAAAATTCAGCGTGACCATACCGCTATATTCATGCAGTCGATAGTGCGACTTGGAGCACGGCGCCACTTCGGACTGGATATTGTGAGAAGGCGAATGCTCTCATAACCCCTTCAGTCTTACGAGTCAAGCCAAGACATCAGCCTTTGGGAATGGACCATGAAACTTCATCTTCTGGCAAGGAACTGGCAGCGTAGTAGCTGCATCTAAGGGTTCTGTTACCCGCCGAAGCTACTACGAGCATAGAGAAGAGGAAAAGCAACGACCCATTCGAATCGTGATGGTAACTCGTGCAACTGAATCGCTCATGACGGGGCCAATGTCCGGCTGGTGTTTTGAAATTCCGACGCCAAGTCCGAACGAAAGGCTGTGACTTCACGGGGAAAGTTTTCTCTTCATCTCTGGAGATATCCCGTAAATGGACACGCTCCCTATGACCCGGCAAGTTCTCCGGAGAGTCCGAGAAATGCTTCTTGTAATCCAACATCGAGATTTTCTCACTCTGCGATTCACTGCCTCATCCGCAAACCTCCTAACTCACTATCGACCCCTCACCATGAAGTCTGCTGTCATCTGTGCCATCGCGTCCTTCATCTTCGCATCTTCAACGCTCGCCGCAGATGCAAGCGTCAATGTGATCGGCTCCCGACCAGCTATGTCGTCGGGTGCTGATGTCTCGTCGCCTGTGATGGTCGATACGAACATGGCGGCAGCATCGGTGAATGTACTGGGAGCACAGCCACCAAGTCAGCAACTTGGCACATATGCTGGTGCCGACATTCGCATTGCGGCCAAGGATATGCTGAACAAACCAACAGCGCTGCTCAACAAGAACACGCTGGCGATGGACAACAACATTTATATCGCACGAAGCAACATCATCTTCACGCAGAACGACCGCCTTGCGATGAACAAGAAGGTGAAAGATGCGATGCAAAAGGCGCAGGTGAATGTAACAGCAGAAGCAAACGGCCAGGAGCAGGCGATGACTATGGCCACGATGACAAGGAACGTGATGCGTGCAGTGTCGGCACCTGATCAGGATGCCGCTCTCATGACCAAGGCCTCGGCGGTGGTCGCATCCAAGGGCGATCCAGCGGCAATGGCACAAAGCATTGCGAATTTTGTGGACGCCGTAGCCGAGAAGGAGATGGAAGAAGTGCAGGAGCAATCGATTCAGTCGCAGGTTCCTCGTGGTGTGATGGTACTGATTGGAACTAAGGACATCCTTCGCCAGCCAACAGGAGTCGTGAACAAGAACGTCGCAGCCAGTGGCAACCAGATCACAGTGTCAAGGAGCCACATCATGCCGACGCAGAACGACCAGATCGTGCTGACAGGAGGAGCGAAGGTAGCGAACACCATCCTTCCATCCGCTGCAGTCAATGTCGGTCAGGTGACGAAGGCAGGAGACGCCGACTCGGAAGACGCGACGGAGGAAGAAGCGTCAGAGCCAGTGTATCGCCAGGCGTTTGTCTACAAGAAGGACGGAGACGCTGATGCCAACAAGGAGCAGTGGGGGATGTGGGGCGCTGGCTGGGGTCTCGGCTGGCGTTACCCGCTGGGCTACTGGAACACATTTGGCGCTGGACTGTGGGGTGGTAGCTGCGGTCTTGGTTTCGCTCTCGGTCCTTGGTACTACTGCTAGGCGGCTATGTCAGCCTCGAGACCATTTGACGATTCGTTCCCTTCCTGCATTTACGACACAACTCAATGGATGGATTTGATATGTGCGCTTTCTTCTTTGTTGACTCCATTATAACTATAGTATCTCGAGCTAAACGACAGGAAGCGTTCAGTCTCACGGCACATCGAATCCAGATGACTTTTGCTGCACTGTCATCACCGTCTAGCGCTCTCTTTACGGTCAAGAATGTTGCTGGTGGAGTGATAAGCATTGCTAAGGAAGGAAAACCCATAGCATTACAGCAGAATGCCATGCACTCCCGGCGTGAAACAGGTTTCACGCGTTTCTCTTTTCTAGCAGACGTATGGAACAGCGCGATGTTCACAAGCCACGTCGAGGGTGGACATCATCATGCAATCGCTCCGCCGTTTGGACGGAACGCCTCCTGTTTGAATGACGAGGCGTATACATGGCATTGACGAGCGTCACGTGGCTCAGTTCCGGAGCAAAATGACGCATTTCTTGTGTTGCTGTTTAAACTTCTGCACTTTGTACTCCTCCCAGAGCCCTCGCGACATCTGTACGCTCATGAATATCACATCTGCTTCCCCTGAGCTTATCAAGCACATACTCAAACATTACACGTCGCTACCAAGGACTTGGGACATCTTCTGCCGTTGTTAACGTACCGAGTCATTCCATCGACTCACGATCGACGCAGCAATGCAGACCACCCACCTCGTGGATCCAAGCCTGCATACGCAAGAGGACGTGGCGGTGGAAACTAAGAGCGATGACGCCGTTCTCATGCAGATCGCTAAGCCAAACCCACAGAACGGAACTCTAGCTCAAATTTTACCGCCTCGCTGGCCTCCTGGCACGCATGTCCATGCATCGTCCAGTAGGTTCATCGGTACGCGCCAGCGTGGCTCGCTACAGTACTGGATGACACGCAAGAGCTGGGGCTTTTTGTTGAAGAAGATGATCCACGCACCCGAGATGCGGGGCTGAGTGGCTGAGTCCAAGATGCCGAGATTTCAAATCGTGGCTGTCCTCATCTCCTCCCAGCCAGCCATTTGAAGTGCCAAGTCCGACGTCGTGACAGACACACGCAGCTGCGCGTCACGTTCCGCCCTCGTTCCGATGAGCGTCTCAGTTGCGGAGTCATCAGGAATCCACGCGTGCGAACGTCGTGTCCAGAGTCAATGGGACCGATTGCCAGGGTCGAGTCCTACGTCAGCGTCAGCCCCAAGTGACATTGGACAAGCACACGTGTGCATATCAGATGTACGAGCGAGCAGAGCGTGGCGTGCGGCTTTTCGAACACGAGAGCCACTGCCACGCTGAACACGCTGCTGCCTTTGTCAAGAGCTCTTGACGCTTCGTCCATCAGCTGCGTTCGCCTGCACAAAGACTTGAGGTCATAGGACGTCTAGGGTTCAGACGCCTCAGGAGGTTCAACTGGCGCAGGAACATGCGCTGTACGGAGCCAATGAACACTGCAAGAGCGGCGTGGCGGCTGTGCATGCGTGTGCCTCGCATGGGCCCCTGTCTGTGCGAGGTCGGAGGCAGACAGCAGACGAACGCATGGCGATCTCTTATCAATCTCAAGTGTAGCCATCTTTGGAATCCAGGAACTCAGTAAGTGATTGGATCCACTGTATCAAGTGTTGGAGGGACTAGGATCGTACACATTCCCTCTCAGGAATCGATGGAAAAAAACGAGAACGTAGAACACGAAGTGCGACGAGGGGCACAGAGCACACAACCGAGAGCGACCAGCAACAAACCGTGGAAGAATACGAAACGGTTCTGAGCAGAACGCGTTGCTTTATTGGGAGGTCGGAACTGTGCCAAAGGACGCAGATTTTCTGAGTCTATGGTGCGGGTCCGTTAGAGAGGACCCAAGTGCTGGGAGCAACAATCGAGTTGCGTCGTGGCCAATCGGGCCAGAACGGTTCTCCGCACACGCTTGCCGGTCGTTTCAAAAGTCAGGCGACGAAACCGCCGCCCTTCCGTGCGTGCGTGAAAAGCAGAGGAGCGATAACTGCCGCAGTTTCCCAGCCTACCCGTCAAGGAGTCGAGGTGGAGAGGGGAACAAAAAAACCAGGGAAATCCGCCACGCCTGGACCACAGTGGAGAACAGCCTTGTGCGTAAAGGTCACACCGTCGTCGAGCGCGGAGAACGCGTGCCGAGGAAATCTATCCACCTGGCACCTGCGCTCGCGAGTGTGTCCAGCGGTTCTTTTTTCCATTGGCGGTGTACCTGACAGCGCGTGGTGGACGGGTCTCGACTCTCGGCGCTTTCATCCATTGCCTTCAGAACCGTTCTGCTGCTCTCAACAGAGCCGCTTTCCGTCGAATCAACTGACTGCGTTGAGATCCCCAGCCTCTCGACTGGCTGGCGACGCCTCAAGGGGACTCGGTCGTGTCAGCGTCATCTTCTGCAGTCTCAGGTGAATAAGAGGCGCTCGTGTCTGAAGGCTCGACTCAAAACAGCTGCGGTGCGACGCGGCTGCGTGCCTCTGTCTCTCGCGTTCTTCTGTCGTGTTGAAGTGGCTGGCGCATCCTCGATCTAACACCAGCGCCGAGCATCGGTCGAGTCGACTGGGCGCCACTTCGAGAAAGCGTCGGTAGCTGTCACGAGCCACCAGCTGGAGGGCAACGAGCCACACGCACAGCGTCTCCGACCGCGTGGGGATTCCCAACCGAATTTCTCGGTTCAGTCACGCCTCCACGTTCAAGCCTCTTAACCCATCCACCTACTCTCATCTGGTGCTGGACCACGTGACGAGGTGAGTCTTCACATCAAGCACCGCCTATCGTTGGCTGCAGGCGCTCATCTCTCGTGACACGTGCCTCGCAGTCGGTGACCTGCACCCACGTTTCCGTGCTCGGAGAACCAACCGCTCGAGAGTTGTTTTTTTGCTCTCCCCCTTCCCAACACTTTGCCCCTCGTGGTTGTCAAGTTGTCGGACGGCTTTTCGTTCACCCGAGAGGTCGGCTGTGCTTGAAGTGAAGTGACAAGGATCCGTTCTCCACTGAGTCACGTCGGTCAGTTCGGTCTCGTGCGCCAGTTCTCTCCGCTGCACCAGCGGAGAACGTGTATTTCCAAATTCCTGTTCTCAGAGCCAAGTGGAGAACGATTATTTGCTTTCCAGCCATGAGTTCGTGCCTCAATATCCGAGGACCACCTCCTGATGCCAAGCTCGGCGCCTCGCCTGCGTCTCCATCGTCTTCATGCGAGGACCCGGCGACTCCGGGCATCTACGAGATCAGTGCTCCCATCTCAGCGCGTCGTGACGTCCACATTCGGTACAATTACGCCGAAGCGCGGTTTGAAGGTGTGCCGGAGAACTTCCTGGAGTACCTGGCGATGCATGGCGGCATGGGTTCTCCTGCTAGCTATGGCAGTGCTTCGCCTCTGACACCTCCAGTGATTTCCAAGCCCAAGGCCAAGCGGAGTCGAGCGTGGAGCAGTAATAGCTCCAAGGACAGTATTGCCACCAAGCAACAACTGACCGAACCACTACTTCTGAACCAGCAGTTCCGGTTGCATTTCCGACATGTGCCACGCGTCGCTGTCGCTGGATACGACGAGCGGGTTCCGGCCGTGCTCGTCATGTTGCAGCATCATTTTTTCAACAAGAATGGCCACCTTGTGCCGCATATCTTCCGGGAATCGCCGAACAAGGACGACCGGGATCAAGCCATGCACGACATCAATCATGGCACGTTCTGCGGTGCCAAAACGGACGTGCGGGTGCTCGCTGATCTGCTCAAGCTTTGGTTCCGTGAACTTCCTATTCCGATCCTCCACCAGATCCCGTGTGATCAAATGGAGAAGCTTTGTCGTATGGAGTCGGCAGCCGAAGAAGTTGAGAAGATGCTAGGGTCACTTGAGTACACGGTGCTGATATGGCTCGCTGACGTACTTGCCAAGGTCGCTGAGTACCAGCAAGAGAACCACATGGGAGTCGATCAACTCGCAATCGTGATTGCCCCCAATCTCGTCCGGATCCAGACCGAGAATCCTATGGTCGCAGTAACGACATCGAAGGCTGCAGTCCAAGTCTTTCGATCCGTGTTGCGTGCTCGCTTCCAGCGACGAAGGCAACTCGCCGTCGAGTCGCCGTCAACACAAGAAATCTGAACCTACTGTACTCAACATGAAAGAAGAAGTGGATAGCAGTTATGTTGCTCTGTGAAATGAATATTATGATTAGTAGCTTGACATGAATAGTCGTGGATGAAGATGTACGTAGCGAAGCTATGATGGATACGAGTCTCTATGGGTGCACGATACCCGACGCATTTAGTACAGATACGGCTGGAGTTTGTCAATGCGAATCTCGTCCTGACAGAGACTGCTTTCGACAGCAGCCATAGCGTTCAAAAAGTAGGTGCGATCTTCCAGGTATTTGGCGCGCGCACGCCGACCCATACGCTGTCGTTCTTCAACGGTCATTAAAAGAATCTTCTCCACACCGCGTTCAACGTCTTCAATCTCGACGTGGGCCATGGGCATAAATAAGTCGCCCTTTGTTTGCCACCACCAAGGCTTGGCCCGTCCGATAAGCACACCACTCTTATCATCCACCAACTCGTTCATCGGACCAACATCAGTGGACATGATCAATGCACCGGCACTTCGAGCCTCGTTGATGTAGTGCCCGAATCCCTCGGTCTCACTTGGGCACAAGTGCAAACCAATTTTGTTTTGAAGTTGAATCTTGACATCATCCGCCTCAGAGCCGCACTTGTAGTCGACATTCACGAGTCGGAGCGCGCCGCTGCCATCAGGTGCACCGAAGTTCTCTTCGATCCATGCACAAATATCCTCTTTGATCACACGAAGCACGAGCTTCGGCCACTCCGGATGTCGTGCCCACGCCTTGACGATCACTTTGGTGTTCTTGAACGGACTCCATCCTGCTAGGTGCAAGAATGATGTCCAGTCGCGTTCAACCTCTGGACGATACACGTCGTGGCTCGTGTGCTTGGTATAGAACACTGTGTATCCCATCTTGTGGCGGTGACGATACTCAAGCACCTTCTTTAGTCCAATACGGTTCTTCACAATCATGACACCAACATCCGGATTAGCTAACTCGTGCCGATCGAAGAACTCGGTGTTCTGCATCATCCAGATCGTCTTGTCCTTGGGATGCTTGAACTGGCTGTAGTATTTCTTGTCCACAGGGTGACGTTCCAAGTAGAAATCAATGACAGACGGCGGTAGCTCTACTTTCCCGTCCGTCGCGTACACTGGACGACTGGAGGGCAATGCATTGAGGTAAATTTCGAAATCGTGCAGCACGCCGGGACTGTCGGATGGTGTGATGAGGTTGATACAGTAAGTAGAAGTGGAATTCAGCGGTTCATGGCCCTGCCCTTGAGTCTGCAGGAAGAAGCTTCTATCAATCGCCGCCTTTTTCTGCCTTTCGATGATCTCGAGGCGCTTCTTGGCCTCATCAATGCGTGTGGCGTGTGCCTTCTTGTCACCTCGAATTTTGGGCGTGTTCTTCGAGGACAACGCTGCCATAGCGAGCTCCTGCTCCAGCTGCTCCCGCTGTAACTTCTCACGGGCGACGATTTCCTTTGGGGACAAATACAGCGAACGATACAGCAGATGCACGGGCGTCTCGAGCTCTGGGCTGGTGGGCGCCGTCAGCGTCAGCGTCGCGATTGAGGCATTGCAGAAGTCGGCGTGCAAGTGCACATCTGGTAAGAATGCAAAGAAAGCGATCTGCACGAGGCTCAGGATGAGCAGGAGCAGTAGGATGCACGCATGCAGCAGGTACGACGAGCCCGTGGACGCGCCCATCGACAAGGCCATGGCTCTCTTCCTTGTAGCTCTCCGATCAATGGCGCGTGAGCACTACTGTTGCCCACTTTAATACAAGGTCCAACGTGATTTTTATACGGATTTTTGTGCAATATTATCCGGATGCCAGCTGGAGAGTAGAGTTAACCTGTATCTGGTTAACCATACAGAATGTTGGTCGATGGAGGTAAAAGGGTGTTGAGAGGGCGGGTGTCGAGTTGCAGCACTCAGGTTTCCGTCGATGAAAATGGTGGGGCCTTGGGGGAAATCAAGAGGCGTATTTGGCGGCATACGCAACGATACCGCCTCTGGAACGGAGGGGAAGTCACTCAGTTGTAACAATCATTCTGCGCGCTATCGAATGATGTGGTTTGCGTGGGTGCTGCTGGTCGGGATGCTGCTGCAGACGCTAGTTCAAGGTGTGGCGGCTGAGGATCTGACCAAGGAAACCGAAGACCCCGCACACGCGCGGCCAAGTTGTCGTATCTTCGTGGATGCGACGTCCAAGCACAGTCGCTTTCTGCTGCTGCTCGGCTATGAAGACGATGCTGAAGTCGTCGTGTTGGACCAGTTTCCGGTCATTTCCCCTGGCCTTGGCGATGTCAAGCCCACGGAAGCCTACCATAAGCTTCGCCCTGGTTTTATGAGCATTGCTGCGCATCTCCATCAGCAGTCCAAGCCCATCACCGTGCAGCCAAGGTACTGTCACACGCATTTACTCGTATCCGGTGACCTACAGCATCATGTCGGCAACGAGAAACTCGACAGTTTATTGAGAGAGATTCATCAAGGTTCGATTGAAGATGCTGACTTCCCGTTTTTGTTTGCGCGAGAGGATCTCCGTGTGATTGACTCTAGAGCCAAGGCGTACTATCAGATGCTGGGAGTCAATTTTCTCGATGGTCGCATCGCGCCCTCTCTTGCCCCCGGCGCGGTGGAGCTCTCTGGAGTGCTCTCACTTCACGACGAGTCTCTTATGATCGGATTCGATGTTCAAGAGCGATGGAGACGCGGAATCCGCCGCAAGCAGCTGTCGCGATCGCTGAACACAACTGATTTTTACCTGTTTGAACATGTTGATTTTGCCCAAGACCGACTACATCTGGCGATAGCTAGGACGCTTTTCCAGCAATATCAAAAGTCAATCGACGCTGACGACAAGAAACCCGTTGACTCACCGGCTTTGGCACACCCTTGCTTTCCGCCTGGCTTCAAAGAGAACCTGCCTGTTGTTGGTGCGTCTTCAGCAGGTGTACAGTTTTTTGGCACTGGTAATGCCAAGGATTGCGTCGCAAACATTACCGCATTCGTGAAAGCTACGAACCAAGATTGTCCTCAAGGGAGTTTTTGTCTCCTCAATAGCGTGTCACAACCAAAGCCCGCCAG
This sequence comes from Pythium aphanidermatum DAOM BR444, assembly GCA_000387445.2. Lineage (NCBI taxonomy): Eukaryota > Oomycota > Peronosporomycetes > Pythiales > Pythiaceae > Pythium > Pythium aphanidermatum. The sequence continues at coordinate 33,833 of KE464078.1, read as the reverse complement.
TCCCTTCTTTGCTAGCGGCAAGTTCATGATGGTTGCCAAGTTCACAAACGAGGTGTTGAAGCGCCTTCACGAAGAAGAGGCAAAGAAAGGAGCTGAGAGCACAGACACTCCGATTATTCTGCTCGATTTACCTCTCCCTTCTTTGGCTGCGCTACGTGTCGCTGCTAGCCATCTTTGCGGTACTTCAGTCTCCATCCTTGAAGGATGGAATCTTCAGTACGATGTGAACAAGTCTCCTAGCAATGCTTGTTTCGATCTCAGTCAGGTGCTTGTACTGCTTCAGCAGCTCGGTGTTGAAGAGCGAGAAAAGCGAGTTGTGTTTGGCGAGCCGCTTGCCCCAAAAAGCACTCCAAGCTCAAGCCCAGAGGAAACAGCCAGCCAGAAAATTTCAACGAGAGAAACACCTAGCGAGGTTTCGTGGTTTGTCGGTGTATTCCTCGTTCTCCAGCTGATAGAGAAACGTCAAACGTTTTCAATTGAAGCCGACGAGTTCGCCGTTCGCGTCGGTGAAGGTCTGCCCATGGGTATCAACATGAGCATTCTTTTATTGGGGTCAGCAGTAGTCTTCTTGTACCTCACAACTGGATCGCGGGTCGTGAAATCCAAGTCTGCAGGTTACCGCCGTCAAAGTACTGGTGGTGGAAACAGTTTGAATGGTGGTCGTAGCCAAGAGTCGGAACGCCGAACAACATCAGCTATTATTTTCGTAGATGATGCGAGCGAATAGAAATGTCCGAGTTTTTCATCTACCAGTTGTTGTTTTTCGACACTGTCAAATCGTCAAGTAGGCAAATCTAATCGGGTTGACGTTGTTTGTCAAGCAAGTCCCATTGGTAAGTGCCTTCTGCGTTTCGATGGTCTTTTTCACACACTGTCAAGTTATGTGACTCGCAAACCGGACTACCATGCAGAGAGAACGTATATCGACGAAGAGCACTTTGATGATGACTGAACCACCATGACATCAACTGCTGTGGCACTTCGTTGATTTTAGTTTCTTCGGCGAGCAACTCGACTAGTTTTGATGTGTCGCCGATTGAAGAGGGCAAACGACTCATTGGATTCCCTGAAAGGTGCAGCACGGTAAGGTGCATGTCCATCAATGCATCGTCAGGTATCATATCAAGCTTATTGCTAATGAGGCGGATTTTGCGAGTATTCAGCATTCTAAATGTCGCTGGTAGTCTTTTCAAGTTTGTGTGCTGAATGCTTATTACCTCAAGATACTGATTGCGCCAAGCAAAACCAAGTTCATCAGGTAATTCTGTCAAGTTCGACCAAGCAATTGCAAAGCGGGTGAATCCAGCAGGTAGATTATCATGGAGTAAACCTGCTGGAAATTGTATAAAGGAACTCCGAAACCAGTTCAAGTTGCTCAGAGACCTGGTGTCGCTGCGGCGTCCGAGGGCCATGATATCAGCGTGCTGTTGTAAATCTCCATCGCAAATATGTTGTTGAGCTCGCGAAGTAATAAGGGACTTCAAGTGAGTGACAATGAGTGATCACAAGCTTCCGAAGCGTTGACCGTTCGAACGGGTATAAAGCCGCAGAAATCTCGGAAGCATTCCCATGCATAGAGTCGCGGTTGCAGTCTATCTGCACAACTGAACAAGGTATCCTTCTTGCGAACCAAGTGCTTAGATGCTGCCGGCACTCTCTGATCGAGGGGTTACTGCATAATAGACTTGCGCGAATATGGACTGAAAGAGCCACAGCAGTCCAGATGATAGTAGCGCTATGGAAGATGACGTGCTGCTTCTTAGTGGCTACTCGTTCTATGTTTGCTGAGCTGTGAAGCGAGCAGATGGAGGGTGGGCAGTGCAACACATCAGCACTGGACTTGCGAACGTCGTGCTCTGGAACAATCAAGATCGATTCCAACCACGACTTCCAGCGGACGGCACGATGCGTGAATCAGGGCCGTCACGTTCCTCTTTGACGTGAACACGCATGTGGATGGCAAGTCTTTTTCTGTGTGAAAATGAGCCACGCTACCACCAGACGGAAATAGAAGCTGTCCGCTAAGACTAGCAAGCCTCACACTTCATCAAGGATGCGCTCATTTCACACACTCTCACGCCTTGACGTGGATAGTTAATCATCATATGAACAAACTCGAGCAAAAAAAAAAAATACATGGGAAGCCAAGTTCCGCAGCCCGCATCCAAAATCACCAAGACGTTGTTGCCGGCATTGGGTTGTGGCATTTTGTTCAAGGTGTCTGCAGATCAATTCTACGAGCACCAGCGGTTCGTCATGATGCAGGATTTTCGGATGGCCGTAGAGATCTGAGACTAGTACAAAAAATTTTGACGTTTGACGCTGAGGAGGTGAGAACCAACAAAAAGCTTCCTGACTCGTCTTTGATTGTCTCGTGCAGACAGAATACCACCATCACGACGAGAAACTCGATCCATGGCAACCATCCAACTTCTCAAAGACACGTAACATGAGCTTCCAATCATCCACATGGAGTAATATGTTTTTTACAATACATTCTGCGTGGATGGAGAAGAAGACGGTGCCACAGGGGTGCCCATCCGCCGGAGGACCTGATTGATGGTGATCACCGAGCGGATCTTAGCGATTCGCTGGTGCCGCTTCTTTTCCTTCAATTTTGCCTCTCTGTGCTTAAATATCTCTACCGGCTCGGGGAGCCCATGACTTTTGAAGAAATTCTCCCATTCGACAATGGGAACATTCAGGACGGTACGCATGAAGGTCAATAGTTGCTGGACTTCAGCGATCGCAACGTCCTCTCTGTGCAGAAGAAGGATCAATGTGAAGAGTTGCTCGCGACCAAACGCGTGGCCATCGCTGGCGATGTGGCGAATGACATCCACACAAAAGAGCTCGGCAGGGTGAATAAGCGGGGACTCGCGGGTGTGAGACGCGAGAAGGTGACGCAGGAGGTCGGTGTACCAATGGTAGCTGGCCAGATTCCCAGCTACGGTCTCAATGCGGTCGAGCTCAGCAGCTGCCCGCATTTGAGTGATGTCAGTGGCCAAGCGAGAGTCGATCACGAAGTTCCGGTACTTGACCATGAGGCAGTCGCGTCGATCCTGCTCCAGGGCGTCCAGTGTTTTGGACAGAGCTCTAGCTTGCTCATCCTTCGAGTTCTCGATGGAATCGACAGTGGTTTGCAGTCGTACGACGCTGTGGACCCGTGGCAAAGGCGTTGGAGGGGTGAGCATCGCAACAGCACGTGCGAGGGCATCACCATCTGTGTCTAGTGCTGTCGTTAGAAAGTTGATCGTGTCTCCAGACGGCTGCAGACCCAGTATCGGAGAACCTGAAAGCAGAAGGACGGATCCGCGTCGTGACTGTGAACGAGGCAGCTTTGGTGAAGCGGAAGACGCGGAGGCAGTCTCGGTCGCCGGTGCGAGTGACACAGACCCCAGTTGACTCTGCCGTAGCGAGCTTCGGCGTGGAGAAGTACTAAGTGCGGAAGCGATCGCTTCCGTTGTGCTCATGGAGGCTCGTGACGACACGAGAGGACGTGTTGGTAGCCGTTCCTCTCTCGCCTTGATTTTGAACTCCGACAAAGTGGGAAGCTGCTTGTGTGGAGATGTTTGCGGCTGTCGTGACGTGTAAGGCAGATAAACCACGCTCTCCTGTTCCTTCGCGGCCCTTTTTTCGTGGCCGTGTCGTCCATGTGGGTGGTTGTGGTGAGTATCTTCGTCTTCATCGTCGTCGTCAGACACTCCGCTTGTGTTGTGCTTCTTCACCGCCTCTGCCATAGCTCCCAGCTTTCTTCTCGCCTCTTGTTCTATCAGGAACCTCTCCCGTGCAATCTCGTACTCTTTCTTGAGTGTCGCCAAGTCCATCGCTTCACTCGTCTGTACGTTGTTCAATAGATGCTGCCCATTTCGCACGAGTTGGAGGCGAGCCGTGCATTCTTGGATGGCTCCACGGAGCATCAAGAACGATGCGTCACCGTGCTCCACATGGACTCGCGGAGACCCAAGGGAAGGCTCCTGGCTCGCGTGTTGTTGTTGAAGACGCCTCAGTACGGCGTGTACGTCCTCATCCTCGTCCGCGTCGTCACCACCCTTCCGTGTGAGTGTCACATGGTTCTTCCGTCGTAGCCCACGCATTTTCTCTGGTGAATACTGGGCCATGCTCTCTTGTAGCCGCATCGCCAGCTTCACCTGCCGGTCCTCCGGTGGCCGCTTCCGCAGACTTCGAGGGAACATGTCGAATGCATTCAGGCCAGACGCAGTCGATTGCTGTGTGGGTTTGGTTGTGGTCGATGGTTCCCGCCAGCCGCCGTCCTGGTCTTTCAAAGCTGGCGGGTCTGGCGGCTTGAAGCGTGCCGACATGGGGGACACGGCGCTGGCCTCGCTGCTGAGTTGCGGTATGAACTTGAGGTTGAGTTCCGGGTGACCGAGAGGGTGATACGGCTCCCCGTGTGGACTCCGCCAGCCTCTCTCGCCAACATCTCCATCACTCACCGCACCAGGAAGCTGCAGTGTGATTCGATCGCTCGTGCGTGTGTACACACTTCGATCAATTCGTGGAGAGACGCGCGTGCTGCTCGTGGCCGCGGCTGTGGTCAACCGATTGGTAGCATCCACCGTTGGCTCCGAGTCAGCATCGTCTGGCGATCCCTCATCGTCTTCTTCCCCGTGAGGCGGGGGCGGCGGCCGCCCATGGACAGAGCGCATCGACGGCTGCCGCCTCGGAGGTGCAGGCTTCTTCTCCATCCAACACACATACAAGGGACAAAAGAACACCCACTGGTAAGACACAGAGAAGTCAAACCGTCAGGAATAGAACCCGAGGAAAGGTACTGCAAGCATTCGGCGACATGGTGAGCGGGGGTGAGGGCTCAGCTGCGCCTAGAACGGGAAAGTCTCCTTGTGACACACTGCACCATTGGGTACTGTACTCATCACACGTGACGGTCTCACCCAGCACCTGTGCCCATCACCGTGGGACTGAACTGACAGATCGACGTCAGCGTGTGGCGGTGATTGGCTGCTCTTCAGCATCGACTGTCCGACTCCGTGCTGTGGATCGTCTCACGGGGAACTTCAGGCGCGTTGGGTGTCCCAGCATTGACATGCCGGCCGCGGGCGACGATGCG
>KE464078.1:14892-25512 GCA_000387445.2 Pythium aphanidermatum DAOM BR444 | reverse complement strand
CTCAAATAATAGCCCGTGAGTAATGACCGCTGAGCCCTGACGCTGAGACCACCAAGAGCTACGTCGACATGCGGCTCATTCGTCGATTCCGCTTCCTCTCGTCGTGTTCATGCGTCTCCCTCGCTCCTTGCTGCTCATGGCAGAGGCCGTGAGCTCGGTGTCGGCCGCCAAGATGACTATCGACAGCTGGTACGACTGTTCGTCGCTCACGTTCGCGGAGCAGTACCCAACAGTGGATCCAAACGACCCGACGGCGTCGACGCCGTCGTACCCCACGGCGCAGTGCGCCATCTTCAAGGCGCCACTCTGCTACTCGGGCGTCTGCGAAGCTGACAACAGTACACAGATCGACGTGTTCGTCAAGCGGATCAAGAGCGCATCTGCAGATGCCCCCAACGTCTTCTTCATGCAGGGCGGACCAGGCGCCGCATCCCCAGCGAGTGCGTTTCTTGTGGCGGATGTGTCGGTCGTTATTTGGATCTAACTCTCATTGATGTTGTGCATCTGTAGTGGAGACGGCGATGCTGAGTTCCTACTCGCTACTTCGTAGCAACGTGAACGTGTATACGATGGACCACCGTGGCACTGGTCGAAGCACCAAGCTTGATTGTGTAGCAGCACAGGCGCAAACCAGTGGATCTCCTGGAGGCTCGTCGATTGACTCCACGGAGGTGAGATACTGTGCGGACGAGCTGCAGTCCAAGTATGGCACAGACCTGTCGTCTTTCTCGGTGACGAGTGCGGCGAATGATCTCAAGTACTTCATCACGACGTACCTCGAGGGTGAACAAACGTTCGTGTACGGTGTGAGCTACGGCACGTCGGTCGTGGAACGCCTCATCCACCTTGACACACCGGAAATCGTCGGCTACATTCTCGACGGAATCAGTACGACGTCTGGCTCCGACAAGAAGAATTTCGAGTACTTCTCGAGCTGGGATGTGGACTACGATGAAGTCGGTGCCTACTTCTTGTCCCAGTGTGCCTCAAATGAAGAAGACTGTGGCAAATACTTCAAGGGAACGACTGTCAGTGAAGCGCTTCGCACTTTGATCCAGAACCTGGACTCTACGTCATTCAAGTGCACGAATCCTCTTGACAAGATCCTCGCTAGTGTGTACGGCTACGAAGCCGGTCAGGTATCGCCAGCGTCGATGCTTCGCTCCGTCATGGGTTCGCTGTTGGCTAGCGCTACGAGACGTAAGCTTATCCCGATCCTGACGTACCGCATCTCTCGCTGCAGCACCGATGACATCAAGGTGCTATACCACTTGTTTAAGATGATGACAAGTGCACTGACAACCGTGTCGGAAGAAGACCAGTTCACGAGTGATTTGCTGTACAAATTGATTGTGTACTCTGAATTCTGGGAGACGCCAACCCCCACTCAGGAGGTGATGTACAACCGTTTCCTCAACACAACCATCAGCAGTGGGTCGTACTCGGAAGTTGAGACGTACTGTGCGTTCTCCAAGGAGAAATCTTCTGCCTGCCGTCCATTCAGCGACTATTCATCATACGACGCCTCTCCAATCCTCTACAAGAAGGATAAGTACTGGAATGTTGCGGCTAAGCCTCCAACTGGCGTCAGTGTGCTCCTCATGAGCAGCAAGATGGACCCGCAGACGCCACACAAGTATGCTGAGTTTCTGTATGAAGCTCTTAACACCAAGAACAAACAATTGATCACGTTCGACCAAGCGACGCACGGCACTCTATGGAGCACGCCCATGTCCGAGACAGACGGTGGTGCGACGTGTGGCATGCAGATCCTGGGCACGTACATCTCGGCTGGTGGCGATTTGTCGCAAATAGACAAATCATGCGTGGATTTGATGCCAGCAGCCAGCTTTAAACTCAAGGATTCAACAGTAGCGCAGCTTCTGAACGCGACGTCGGCTTACGATGGCGAGTACACGGGCGCGAACACGCCGATCGGTCCGCCCAGCAAAGACTCGTCCCAGGCCAACACCAGTGACTCGTCGTCTAGCAGTGGCACATCCTACAAGACGGCGTTCATCGTGTTCATTGTGCTCTTTGTTGTGGCTACCGTCGCTGCCGGTGTCTTTGTGATCAAGTGGCGTCGGGCCAAGAAGCAGAACACTGAAAACGTCCAAGGGTATCAGGAGTCAACGGCGTAAATAGGGTTTTCCGTGTTCTAATTCTAACGTCTCTAAAACCATGTTTATATCCCCTGTTTTGGAAGCTTCGATTTTTTTGCAGTGCATGCTGATTCCGAAGCATTTCCTCAGATGAGGCATGTCGTAAACGAACAGATTCGACAGGTCAAAGGATTTGGTGTATTCACGTTGGCATTGAGTATCTCCACCACTGATTGGATGGAACACTTTTTAACAGCCGATTTGGGGATTCGTTCGCTCTCCGTGATGAGGAGCGACAGTTGCGACATGTGGCGACATTTGTCGACGGCCACACTGGCAGCGGACCAACCCACTTGTCACTCGTCACTCGCGCCGCCAACTCTGCTCCCCGCTCCGCTCCCCTCTGCTGTCCGCTCTCCTCCTCGAACTCTGTTCTCCCCTCCCAGAACAAAACGACACTCCAATAATCGCCGTGTTGGTGCTCGTGTTGTCCGCAGTATGGCTCCCGCCGTCCTCCTCCTCCTCCTTCTCCTCTCGGCGTTGCTCCTCCCCTCCGCCACACCGACCAGCCCCGCTCTCGATGGCTGGTACCCGTGCGCACTGTCTGTCTCCTCCGCCGGCGCTTCCGCTATACCGAGGACGCAGTGTGCCATCTTCAAGGCGCCGCTGTGCTACTCCTCAGTATGCCATGACGCCACCAATCGCTCCATCGATGTCTTTGTCAAGCGTCTCACCTCCTCGAAATCTCCGTTCTCCTCCACCAATCCTAGCTTTGTCGTCATCCAAGGAGGCCCAGGCGCCTCCACTTCTACTGGTGCGCCCTCTCATGATCCCCTCCTCTCTTCTCGTCACTAACTGTCTCCTCTTCCCTCTAGTCGAATCCTCTCTCCTCTCATTATTCTCTACCCTCAATGGCAACGTGAATATCTATGCCATTGACCATCGAGGCACAGGTCGAAGTACCAAGTTTGATTGTGTCGCAGCACAGGCTCAGGCGACTTCCTCCCCTGGAGGACTCTCGATCTCCCCTGAGGAGGTCGCCTCCTGCGCGGACGAGCTCCAGTCGTCCTACGGTTCGGACCTGTCGTCGTTCTCCACCACCAGTGCCGCATCCGACATCCGCCACTTTGTCCGCACGTATCTCAATGGCTCTCAGACGTTCGTGTACGGCGCCAACTACGGCTCTGCTGTCGTTGAGCGTCTCATGCATCTTAACGCCACCGAGATCTCTGGTTACGTTCTCGACGCTGTCGGCACGAGCTCTCACAAGTTCTACTCCGATTGGGATGTCGACTTTGGCATGATCGCTGAGGACTTCTTGGCGCTTTGTGCGAAGAATCGCGACGATTGTGGCAAGTACTTTGACGACAAGAGCGTCTCCAAGACGCTTGAGGAGCTCTTAGTTCACCTCAGCGACTCCAGTGCAGAGTGCACGGACGCTCTAACGGACCAGTTGGAGCGTCTTCATGACCACCGCCCCAACGCGTCTGAACTGCCTGTGATGCTGCGCCACACACTCGGTGACATGTTGCGACGCCCACTGCTGCGCAAACTCATCCCTATTGTTGTCTACCGTTTGTCACGCTGCACCAGTGACGATGTGGATGTCTTGGGCTACTTCTTCGACCAGCTGAAGCAGACTTTGACGCAAAGCAGCACCGACATGGACAGCCAGATACAGTCGAATTTGCTCACAAAGCTCGTGATATTCTCCGAATTTTGGGAATCGCCCACGCCGACTGAACGCACCATGAACAAACGACTCGAGAATGCAAGCATCACGACAGGAACATTCACGGTGCAGACATACTGTGCGTTCACAAAAGAGGACTCACCCGCGTGCCGTGAATTCTCATCTTCACTCACCAACTATTCAGCGGATCCGATCGTCTACAATAAGGACAAGTACTGGGACGCCGTGCCCGAGCTACCCCGCAACACCAGCGTCTTACTGCTCAGCAGTCTTATGAACCCTCGCTCGCCTGCAAGGTACGCCAGTGACTTGCACGCAGCGCTCCAGACCACCAACAAGCAGTTGGTGACAATCGACTCGGCGTCCGACGCCGTTTTCAAGTCGACGAGCGGCGATTCGTCTGTGGTTTCGGGCTGTGGTGTGACTGTCGTAGCTTCCTACGTCGCCAGCAGAGGCAATCTCGCGCAGCTCAACACAACGTGCGTCTCCACTGCGTCTTTCATGTCGCTCCACCTCAGTACGAATGCCGTGACCACGTGGCTCAGCTCTTCCGCCGCTTTCGACGGCGAGTTCACGGGCAACAGCACGTCCCGCGGCAGCCGCAGCCCAATGAAGTCATCGTACCTCATGGCGTTTATCGCGCTCGGCGTGTTGCTCGTGCTCGCGGTCATCGTGGCCTGCGTGTTCATCGCCAAATGGCACCGCGCTCGTCACGGCCACGACGACGCGCTCGCGTTCCACCGCATGGGGCGTCGCGGCACCGTGTGCGCGGACGACTCCATCGAGGGCAAAGTGTAACCTCCGCTCGTAATCGCTGCATGCCGCCATGCCGCGTCGCCATATTTATCCATTCGCCATGAATAGTCAGCGCGTAGCTCTTCAGTTCGTTATGAACCCATTTTTACCGATCCACGGGTCGGGTCCCTGCTATCTCATCGTCTTGTCGTCATGACCCAACCCGACTAAGAAACATATTGTTCCTTGTATAAAACCTTGAAACGGGTTGTGCGTGCCGACCGTGCTGGGTTTGAAAAAAAGTTGACCCACCCACCCGGGGGCCGACAACCCCCTCATGAGGTGCTCTCACTTCCAGAGCTGCTGACTCTCATCATGACGGCCGAAGCGGAGCTGAATGCACTCAAGAAGCTCGAGAGCAACAAGAGCTGCGTCAACTGCGACGCCTACAACAAGTTTGGCCACGGGAATGTGTGCGACAAGTTCAAGACGTTCGTCTGTAGCAACTGCAAGAGCGCGCATCAGAGCTTCAGCATGCGCGTCAAGAGCGTGACCATGAGCAACTGGACCAAGGAAGAAGTCGATGCGCTGCGAGAGGAGAACGGCGGGGGTAATGCCGCCGCCAAGCGCATCTGGCTCGGCCAATGGGATGAGAGCAAGCAGCGCAAACCACGCGACGGCGATCATGTCGACGTGTACAAGCGCTTCATCGACAAGGTCTACAATGACCGTGCGTTCTATGATGAGAACGGAGCAGCCAACGCCACGGCCAAGCGCACGGGCAGTGCGCGCAGTATGAACGGCTATAATGCAGCACCGCCAGCGCCAGCACCAGTGGCAGCTGCGCCGGCGCCCAACCTGCTCGACTTTGGATCGCCAACAGCCAGTGCTGCACCGACACAAGCGCCAGCGTTTGATGCATTTGCGTCGCCACCTAAGGGAGGTAATGACGCATGGGGGGCGTTTGCGAGTGCGCCTGCAGCGGCGCCTCCTGCCTCCAATGGCTTTAGTGATGGCTTTGGCGCGTTTACGTCGGCGCCGGTCGCCCCAGCAAACCCAATGGCAGCGTTCGATCCATTTGGCTCGTCGTCGTCGGTTCCTTCCTCTGCACCAGTGTCTGCACCAGCTCCAACGCAGTCATTCGACCCGTTTGGCTCCACCAGCGTTGCGCCAATGACCGCTCCTTCCAGTGCACTCAGCTTCGACCCGTTCGCACCAACGACCGCCCATCAAACGCCTTCGTCCGCAGCAGCAGGTCTCGGCTTTGGAGGACACGGAGCCCCAATGGCCTCAATGCCTGCGCCTTCAAGTGGTAACTTCAGTGCGTTCGACGCGCTGTCTGGGCCACCTCAGGGCATGGGGATGCACATGGGAATGGGGGGTGGCATGCCTCGTGGACCAGGCATGATGAACGGAGGCATGAACATGGGCATGCATCCAGGCATGAACATGGGCGGTGGTATGCCCCAACCGATGATGGGAGGCGGCTACGCCATGCCGCCAGCTCAAGGAGGAGCCTACGGCGGCATGAACCGTCCAGGCGGACGAGACCCCTTCGCCGGGCTCGGCCTCCCGGGCAAGTAGTGTGGTTCTAGATAGCGAAGACATATATGAAGACGATGATGATACACATACCATTATCCGAGAGACAGTGGGCGCTGGACGGCGATCACGTCGTACGGGTACACGTCGATGTCAAACGCGACGTCGGGCTCGCAAAAGCGCGAGTAGTTGGCGTAGATCGCTCGCCCACACAGCGGACTCTCGTGGAACGTGATGCGACGAGGAGGTAGAGCCCGTCGAGTGGCGTGCGTAGGAACGAGACCAGCGTCTAGCCATTCTAGCAGCCACTGCGGCAGCTCGGAGACGTTGGTGCGCTCCACGAAGAGGTGCTGAAGGCGTCTTGGTAGTGGATCAGCGAGCTGGACGTTGTGAGGGAGCACCTGCCAAGCAGAACCTGAGAGACGTATCTTACGACAGCAGTCCATGGACGCGAAGACGTCGCGTGGGAACTCGTTGATGGCGTTGTCGAGAAGTTGCAACACGTCGACTGAGAGCCGACGGATAGTCGTCGGCAGTGTCCGAATCTGCGTCTTGATGAACGCGAGAATCTGCCAGTGGCGTGGACGTTCTTCTTCACGCCCCCATGCGCGACCGATAGCTTTGGGAATCTGTGTAAGGTTACTACCATACACTGCCAGATACTGCAGGTTGAATGGGAGCTCGTCATGCAATAGAGCATCTGGGATCGTCGACATATTGGTGTCAAAGAAAAAGACGTGGTGCATCAGTGGATGCGTCTTGTCCGTGATCGCAGCTTCGACAGGCCACGAGACAAGCGTGCAATTGACCGTCTCGATGCTCGTGAGCTGTGTCAGCTCGATCACGATCCTAGGAATGGTTAATGCTGGACAATGCGCAAGGACGATCTTGGTGAGAACGTTGCTCTCAAATCGACTGAGCACAGACTCGACTTCAGTGGCATCCCCACTGATGTTCAGTCCATAGCAGTTGATGTAGACGACTGCACAGGATTCGCGGTGAGAATCTTGAAGCTGCCAGGGCGTTAAAGGCATTTTACAGCCCGGAAAGCTATCGGCATGGCGATATCTCTGAGCGTGCAGATGAACCGCCAGCACGAGGCAGCTCCATACAATCATGAACGTGTGGAAAACGCGAGACCACTTGGTAGCGTTGATACGCATCCTCCTCCTTGGCTTCGAGTGCTTCTTGTGGTTTGTATCGTGGTCACTTGGATGCCGACTTGACTTCTGTAGTTCTTTCTGAATCTGCTCGAGTGTCTCGCGAGCCATTCGGCGATCATGGAGTAGCGACTTCAGCGTATGCATACATAGAATGAAGTTGACATGGGGGACGAGTGTCGTGGCGAGATCTACGTATGACGTGACAAGCACATGACGAGTTTGCGCGACGGCACGTGTGGCCCATACATCATCAAAGCTCAATTCGGGGGGAAAAGCGCCGATGCGAAAGTTAAACTTGCCCATGATGGGGAGCAGCACAATTGCTGGGAACAGTTCACCGTAGATCAAATCAAGCACAAGATCGACAGTCACAACAGCGAGACGCTTGTATCCACGGTTCTTCCTGCACGCCAAGTGAACGATCACCAAGGGCAAGATCCCGTTGAGGAAGACGAGAGAGACTGCAAATGCGTTGAGCCACTGACTGTCAACGAATTGATTCAGTTCGTACGCTTGGTACGTCTGGGTGATGGCTTCGACACCCTCTAAGATGTCAAAGAAAAGAAAGAAGAAGGGTCCGTTGACACCGACATAACCATCGACCCCGAAGACTGCTTCAATCGCCGAGCCGATAACTTCGAGCACCGACTTCAAATGATCGATAAACTGTCCAATTATGGCCGACCGAGCAGAAGCGGAGATGCTGGATACTGTCGGTCCCCGGGTAGCTTGCGTTTGAGATGCATCTGAAGGTTTTCCTTGTCGGTAAAAAGTTAAATGTTTTTCCGTAAGCGAGTTCCGAACAATGATGAATACAAATACCAAGTGCACAGTGCCTATCGCCCCCATGCTCCATCCGGTGGCTTGAAGGACGTCACGGGGTGTGCGGATCAGCGTGACGGCTGCATATACCTCGGGTTGAGCGAGGTAAACGTGAGTGGCTGCAACCAGCAGTCATGTTGTCCCGATAGTGAAGTGAACATTCACGATTGCAAACCACACACAGGCGAAGGCCCATGCCGACAAAAACGCATGGACAGACTCCTGTGACGCAAGAAGCAGCGCCATGACGGACGAGTTGCGGCGTATACGACCTGAAGCGTCATCATGCGGAGCGATTCAAGCTTGCCCCATAACCAATCCGACTAGAAGCTAGCCGCTTGTATGGAGAAAGCAGTCGCCGCTTCTCGTGTCACCAGCATCACGACACTGCACGACGTCTTACCTGCTATTCATAGTTCTCAAACTCTGGGGCCTTTCGACTACTTTGAACCACCACGAATGCGCGGGTGTTCGCGCACCGGAACCGAGACATGACGAAAGCGGTTGTCAACATGGATGAAAACCTCTACGACCTAGTGACGGCAACAAACGCTGCCACCAGTGGAGTTGTGTCCAAAAGGAGAATCTGTTTGCTGTTGGTAATGGAGATCAGCATGGCGAGACCAGCTTCGTTGCTCTCTGAGATTGATGAGGCATTTGTCGAGTGCAGTGCCAGTAGAGTAATCCTTCGTTGAATGTACTAGTGTAAGGAAAGCTGCCTTGGACAATCAGTCCAAGCTGACTAAAATGCTTCTGGCACCTGCATGTGGCAGAGGCATTTGCAACCAGCTAGCGTTCAAGTGTCTCCAAACACTCGACTGCGTAGCTGACGAAAAATGGCTCGGAGGGTGCCATCTCAGAGTATTCCTATCGAAGGTTTGGGCAGTTCGAAGACAACTTGTCTAGACGAAGAAGCGTGAACAGTAGGAGACTTGGAGCGAGCTAACTTAGTATCTCATTGTTTTCGTGTTTGTCGTACTAATCACCTCCGCTTCTTCGACTTGACGATGATGTGCTACTTGTCTTACTCGTGTTGCGTACTATGCGCACGCACTCGTGGATCTTCTCATCCATCAGACGACCCAAAATACCGAGGAACAGCTTCTCGTCTTGTAGGTTGTCGTCCAGCGCTTCGTTTAGCACTTCAAACTCGTCCTTGTCGTTCGTTTCGCTAGCAAACTGAGAGCTCACAACCGATGACCGATCATCTCCATCCTCGGCTGCGAGAGAAGCCACACCATCAGCAGCGTCGTTGAGGGCGTTGGCAGCGATCTCATCCCACTTCACAAAGCTCGACGTCTGGCCTCCGTTCTGAACTCCTGTGCCCGCAGAAATCCCATTCGGCTTCCATTGTGTGTAGCTGTCATCGTCTTCGTCATCACTGTCTGCCCACGACCATTTCTTCCCGTCAGGACCTTCGGAACTGAAAGGCGTGAAACTCGCCCAAACCCAGGAGGCGAGCGCGCCACATTGTTTGCAGTCGAGTCGTCTGGACAGCCATCGCCTTTGCTGACCTCTGGAATATCGGTTGATATCCGTAGGTTGCTAACGCGAGTCGTTGATGTAGTAGTGCTTGCTGCGGTGTGGTTTCCATTCACTGAAGCAGACGCCACTGCCCCCACTGAGCTCGGAGACCCATTCGATTGAGTACCGTTCTCTCTCGGACTGCTCTTTTTTTGCTTTTGTACGATGTGGAAGGCTTCTAAACACATCTTTTCCAATGTTGATGGCGCGTCCAGATCCTCTCGACACATGATCTTGGCGATCTCATACAACACAAGATCCGCTTTGACTCCTTTCTGCACGATCATTCCAGCGATTAGCATGTTGCGTCGACACGCACGACGCAGTGGAATTTTCTTGGCAAGTCGGTCTGCATCCTCGACCGGGTTTAGCCCCAGCACGTATGCCTTGTCTTCGGCACTGAGTGGCAGTTGAAGTTGTGGCCAGTTGTACCAACACCAATCGCACCATGCAATCTCAAGAAACTGGGGCAAACAGTATCCGTGGTCAATCGGAATCAACTCGTACTCGACTTGAGGCGGTGTTGTCGCTGTGCGGCGTTTGCGCACAAGAATATTCGCATCATTGCGATCGGTGTTGAGCAACCGCATGTCCAATAGCACGACCTTATGAACTTGGTGAGCAGTAAACTGGCTTGGTGCAATATCGCTGGCCACATCGTCGTGACGGACAAACTCCTGCAACGACCCGACCTTGAAATGCAGCTTCGAGAACTCCTTATACTTGAACACTGGGTGGCGTGCCTCCACGAGCGACGTGGCTGGTACGCCGGCAAAGTGGTCTCGATCCAACAAGTACGCTGCGAGTTCACGTTCACAGGCCTCACCGGAGAGGATCCCGCGCCTCAGGCCACTTTGCCCCAGCTCCCCCACGAGTCCACGCGGGTTGTTCGGTCCAAACGGTTCTTCGTCCTGTGGCTTGAAGCAACCGACATTACGATGCGTGGGATCCTTGAGGAAGTACGTGCCGCCCGTGCCGTCCATTGCAAGCACTGGGGCAAGCCCGAGCGCAAGCCCCTGCAGCGCCTGGTGCATGACTT
>KE464077.1:20162-40123 GCA_000387445.2 Pythium aphanidermatum DAOM BR444 | reverse complement strand
GGCTACAAGCTCCCAAGTGCAAAGTTCTCCCCGTATACACAGCACAAAAAGAAAACCCCCAACCACAATTAGCTAGAGCGCTGTGCAGCTGATTACATTCGCTTCCATTTTGTCCGATGCTAGAATTGAAAACCACCACTACAACATGAGCAAACACTGCGCGTCAAAACTTTCAATGAAAACAATCGAGAAACCCCACAGAACGCTACATTAGCCATAATATTCTCGTCATTTTCTCCACACGATTCGTTGCATCTACAGAGCTTCTAGCGGCCGAAGATTCAAGATCGCGTCTCAATTGACCGACGACACGGCCATCGAACGCTTCGAATCTTGAAACGAAACGTCTCCTCTTCAAATAGAGCAGACGGTCAACAACCGCCACATGTCATGTGCCTGCCATTTGGGGTGGATCAAGATGCGAGCAGCTGGGCGAGGAGATGAATACGTTGCATTACATACTGTGTACCTACTGAATCACGCACGAGCTCTGCATCTCCGACGCCTTCTTAACTTCCTCTAGACCTTGTTGCGTTTGCTCGAGCGATTCGTGGACGTGCGTTTCAATCTCGTCGATGGCTGTCTGTTGTTCCTGTACGATCGTCGCGAGGTCGCGGAAGATTTCATGCACCTGCGCAACGCTCTGATGGATCTTCGCGATGTCTTTCTCTCGCTCTTCGATCAGCGCCTCGTTGTGCGCGATCTCGTTCTCCAACTCTTCGAACTCGAGTACTTGGCCCTGGTGCTCCGCAATGATCTTCCCCTGGTGTGAGCCCTTCTGTTCTACCAATGCCTCGTGCATCGCCTGCTCCCTGGCCGAGATCTTCACCACTGCTGTCTCCAACTGCGTGGAAATGGCCTCAAAGTCCCGATACAACTTGCGTTTGATCAGCGAATTGGTCGCGTCCTGCGGGATCAGCGTCAGCGCCTTGGCAATATCCTGCTGCAGCAGACACGCGAAACGGATCTTGTCGTGCACATCATCATCAATCGCGTGACCACCCAGCGACGGCTTGCGTGCAGCCGAGTCTCCAGCCGCCGCCGCCCGCTTGATGGCAACCACTTGACGTTGGAACTGGCCGAGCTTGAGCGTCGCGGCGTCCACATGCTTGTTGGGCTTCGTGGCGGTCGCAGAGGAGCCGGCAGCGCCTATGGAAGACGTGGAGCGCTGACCCATGGCGCCTGCCATCCCCATGTTGCCTCTGGCGCCGCCGCCCGACAAGTCGGCGAAGCTCATACTCGCGCTCTTCTCTTCCTTCTCTTCCCACAGTCAACACCGCCCAGGCCCAAGAGCAGAACGGAAGCAGAGTGATGGTAGGAAATGAGCGTTTACAGCCAATCAGAAGAAGAAGAACATGCAGCAAGTCGCATCTCATTGGATGAAACTGGAAATCCGTGTGGTCCACGTAGTAGAAACGGTACATCGCCATGGGGGTTCGATTCTCATGTGACGTGAAGCGAAGATGACGCGGTTCGAGCCCACGTCGTGCTATTACGCGGTGCTGAACGTGGACCGCGACGCGAGGTGAGGCCCTGCGGAGGCGAGAGACGCAGGGCATACGACGTACTAAGGGCCTGCTCTGTGGTCTACAGTCAGAACGCCATCGTGAAGGCGTATCGCTCGTTGGCGCTCCAGTATCACCCCGACAAGAACCCCGACGCCGCACCCGAGCACTTCCAGGCGATTAAGCAAGGTGCTTCTCACCCATTTGGCCGTTCTACGACTCATACTGAGGGTGTCTTGTATTGCAGCATATGAGGTGCTGTCGGATGAAGAGAAGCGCAAGCTCTATGACTTCTACGGCCCCGCGCTCAAGCCGCATGTGGGCGAGTCACTCGCGAAGCTCGCCCCGCTCTTGTTGTCCCTCTGCACGGGCTTCATCGGTGCTAGCGCCCACAGATGCGGGTGGATCGGAAGCTTCCGCAACACACTGGCGTTCGAGTTTTTCGTCGTTGGCGTGGCGGGTGTTCATTTTTGCCGACGCTTTGGTGACGTCAGCTCGAGTCTGCTGGGCGATCCGACCGCAGCGCAGCGGAAGCCGCGTGAGATCGTCTCGGTGTCGGATTACACAGCAGTCACGTGCACCGGCCTATTGGTGGGGCACGTCACGGGCTGGGCCGTGTCCTCCTCCCTGCTCTTCTGTCGGTCGCTTCTCCTTGGCTATTGAGTGGGCCAGTCAATAGAATGCACATAGGCTCGAGTTCAGTTTGATACGTTTGCATTTATTTACGGGGCATCGACAGCGGCGGAAACGGAGCGCACTGAGGAAGTCTCCTCATCCACCTCTTAGTACAGCATCTCTTCCTTGATCTTCGCAGGGTCCACCTTTGGCTGGAGCTCGCTGTCAGGACGCATTCGGAAGCCCGGTGGCGGGTGCTTGTCCCACTTGAGCGAGGTCTTGCCCTGCGGACCTTCGCAGGACAGCTGGCCGTTCATTGGGAGACTGCCCCACTTGCTCATCGGTGGAGGAGCATCGCGCTTGCACGCCTCGAGAAGCTCCACCGTCGTCTTTGGCGTAAGGTTCTCGTAGAAGTCGTCGTTGATCTGCACCATTGGCGCGTTCGAGCAAGCGCCAAGGCACTCGACCTCACGCAGGGTGAACTTTCCATCGGCAGTCGTCTCTGTGGGGAGAGAAAGATCATAAGTCACTTGAAGGAGGACGAACAGAAGCAGACTCTTCTACGCACCGCCCTCCTTGATGCCAAGGTTCTCCTCAATGGTCTTCTTGATCTCCTCCGAACCACAGATCATGCACGGCGTGGTACCACAGAGCTGGATGAAGTACTTGCCAACCTTCTCGCGGTTGAACATGGTGTAGAAAGTGGCGACCTCGTACACCTGGATTGGCTTGACATCGACGATACGAGCGACCTTGTTCATGGCCGCAAGTGGAAGCCAGCCGCCGTGCTGGCGCTGCGCCAGGTCAAGCAGCGGGATGATGGCCGACGCCTTGTAGTTCTCTGGGTAACGGTCCAGAATTGCGTGCACGCGGTCGTAGTTCTCTGGCGTGAAGTCGAAGGCCGTGTCGGCGTTGTTGTCATCCGTGTCGCGGTGCTGGTGGTGCAGTCAAGGATCCAAGTCAGTCAGTCAGTCCGCGGATGACGCATATCGGGCGCTCTCTCACCTGCACAAAGCTGCCGCTCTGCACGACAGCAGACGAGCGGAAGGAGCGCGCGGCGCTTTTGCTCACATTCGCACGCAGCGTGCGCACAGTACGAGCCAGCATGATGGGGAAGAGGAGACGTCGGGCGGCTATTGCTTCCTGCCTGTTCCGGTCCACAGTCGTGGGAGCCGCACACCCGGAGGCAAACCAACAAAGCGGCAAACCACCACCAAAACCGAGTAATTACGGACGGACCATGTCAGTAAATACGTAAAAAGACCACTTCGCGTTACTTCAGAGTGGAGCAACGAAGTCGGATCACCGCACGATCTTAGAGGAGGAGCGACAACGAACCGCATGCGATACCAAGTCGAAGAAGCATGTTCTCTGGAAGAGATAGGACGAGGGCTATGTCCTAGAAGTGGAAGTGCTATGCTGTGTATTGCCATGGATATCTGCTGTAAGTCAAATCCACGTGACTGCATCAGCAATGCTGTCAAGCGGATCATGGCCCAGTTTGGGTGGTGCATGTCTCTGTGCGCTCGCGCTACTTCAGGTTAGGAAACCGGTACTACCGGTGTTTCCGAGGGTTTTGCCGTGTACAGCCGTCCATTTTCCGCGTGAGGATCAGTCGAACAGGAGGAACAATGGTGCGTGCGTGGCGGCCCGGCAGCTCTGCGTGATGGTCGAGGGCCGGGGGATATGATGTGAACCCAAGACATGCGTGTCTGACAATACCCCCTCATCATGTAGTCGGGAGAAGAGCCAGTTGACGTTATGCCAGAGATCCGCAAGGCCTGCGAGCCAAAGTGCGCGGCCTACTTCGAGAAGTACCAGGCCTGCGTTGACCGCATCAAGGCCAAGGGTGTTGGTGCCTGCGACGGCCAGTACTTCGACTTCCTTCACTGCATCGACAAATGCGTAAGTTCCACCTTTAGACAGGATCGCCCGTTCGTCGAGGGCAATGTCAATCCCCATGGGACTGACACGGATGTTTGTCGATTCTTGCAGTCTGTGCCACAGATCATGAAGCACCTGAAGTAGATGCCTTCTTCTCGCGCCATTGCTGTACACATGACGGATGAAGATAGGTCAAGCATGTGAACAACCATGGATGCAGCCGTCAAATATATTGAGCCGCTTTTACTAGAACTCCTCCTGCGCCATTACTTCGCCTCTGCTCCGCTCTTGGTATTGAACAGCATATCGAACGAGTGTGGTGTCGTGTCTACGATCAATCATCGCCTCTAATCCTCATGATGGCGATGTGGGACGCCCCCTGACTCTTGGCTTACACGGTCGTCCTATTTGCATGGCGGATCAGTGTATCTGCTGCCTCCTATCCAACGACACTAGAATGTATCATCTATTCTCCGCTCTTCGTCCCCGAAGACTCTCTCGCTTGCCCATCGTGAGTGCCCATATCGAGCGGTCAGCTTCCTCCATGCTGGCGCTGCATTTTTGCGTTGGGCCCCGCGTCCCTCGCGCGAGTGCCCTTCGTTGGTTTGGGTTTTTGTATCGGGTTTCAGCCAATCGGCGCGTGGTGGTGCACGCTGATTGGTGGTTTGTGTCCGGACGGAAGTTGGTGGCGGCGAGGCGCTGGGCAGCGATGCTGCTTCCCTACAGTCCATGCCAAGTCACTGCCCATAATTTGGAGAAAAAGTCAACGGAGAAAACATGACTGTCAAGCGCCGCAACCACGGTCGTAACAAGAAGGGACGTGGCCACGTCAAGCGTGTCGCCTGTGTGTCGACGGCCAAGCTCATCCCGAAGGACAAGGCCATCAAGCGCTTCGTTGTGCGGTGAGGAGCGCCGTACGCCATCGCAGACAGGGAGAACAGGGAACTAATGCGCTCGAATTGTCCTTTTCGATAGCAACATCGTTGACCAGTCGGCGATCCGTGATCTCAAGGAGGCCTCGGTGTACGAGTCGTACGCCCTCCCAAAGATCTACATCAAGAACTACTACTGTGTCGAGGCCGCCATCCACCAGCGTATTGTGCGTGGTCGTTCGGTCGAGACCCGTAAGAGCCGTGCGCCTCCAGCTCCTCGATTCCGCCCAAAGCGTGCTTAAGTTGCTGGCTCCGTTTGTCGTCTCCTCCAAATGAGTCGCGGCTCTGTGTACGAGATCGTAGGTCGGGCATAGGTGCGCAGTTCAATCATACAGAGGTCTCTCGAGATACTGCGTGGTCGTGCGCCTTGGTCGTGCCGTGGTCGCTGCAAGGGTCTGGCTTTCGCTCTGTCTGGCAAAGGCGGGTGGATGAGATTGGCCTGGAATATATTCCTGTTAAATAAACTGGGTCATTTTTCTCCAAGAGCGAGTGCGACTGATGCTTCCAGTGTCTAGATGAAACAGGATGTGGTGGTTGAGCCCAAGCGATCTTGCGTTGGTCTCAGGATTTGAAGGGATTAAATCGTCCTGTCCTACACTCGAACGCCGGGGTAAGTGGCTACTGTGTGCACTACTGGCAATCATACAGTTCCTCGAAGCGAATTGTGATACCCTCATGAGACTAGTGTGGAGTATCAAGTCCCTCAAAGTGGGAGACTCCTCCCACACAATGCAGTCTACACATGAGTCAGTATTCATTGACATCTCTCATTTCGGAGACGCTTGCAGCAGTTGCCTCAGTCGTCAAGGGCTCTCTCCTCCCTGTCCGTCGCCTCGCCGCTTGCGTCGTCCCTGAAGCCATCTCACTCGCGTCGTCGCTGTGGTCCACACCATCATACGCTGCTTGGCCGTGGTGCTACCGGGTAGTCGTTCCCCCCTTTTCCCCGTCTCCGAAGTCGCCATGGCAACTGCGGTCGCGCGGTTGTCGCCAGCGCTGGCCCTCTGTCGTCCCACTGTCTCACCTCTGTTGCCGCCGGGCGGTGCCTTCTCGCGTAACCTTCTCAAAACACGGTGTCCCCCTCTCTGGTTCCTTTGGGTTTGACATGGGTACGCGCTCCCTTCGGTAACCAGTGTACCCACCATCACTGCCTGCCCCTCTCTCTTCTTGAACCTCCCGCTTCCCTCCCCCTTCCATGCGAGTCACCCAGCCAGTCAGCCCCATTGCCGCCCACTTCCTCTCGAGCCATGTCCGATAAGGCCAAGGATCTGTACTCGGGCTTCAAGAAGAAGATCCTGCGCTCGCCGTCGCTCAGCGGCGCGCCGCCCACGACCAGACGCAGCAGCAGCGGGTCCTTCTCGCTCAGCGGCGCGCTCTCGTCGTTCTCGCTCTCCAGCGACCGCCACAGCGCCGCGCGCACGTCCACTTCGAGTCTCTCGGCCAAGGGCTATGGCGACGCCGATCTCTCGGCCGCCGCGGCAGCAGCAGCCGATGAAATGTTTAATGACAAGCCGCAGAAAGAACGACGCTCGTCGTTCTCGTTTGCGACCTGGAAGGAGAAGCATCGCGCCAAGAAAGCTCAGAAAGAGGCCGAGAAGGCCGAGAAGTACGGTGCGGCGGCTACTACGCCCAAGGGCTCGAGGAGCGACTCGCGACGCGAGCGCACGGCGTCGTCATCGTCCATTGCAACACCGCGAGGGCTGGCGCATAGCACCCCGCGTGGCCACGGGCATGGCCACGCACACACGGAGCCGCCCCGCCACACGCGCAGTCACAGCGGACGTGTGCTGGAGAATGGGTCGTTCACCTCACAGGGTGTCGTCGGGCGGACCCGAAGCAACACATCCACGACGGCGCCGACCCGCGAGGCCCAGGTGCGACAAGACCACACAGGCCGCTCGCGCGCCGCCTCCAGTGCGAGCGGACCCCCATCGTCGTCATCGTCGTCGTCGAGCTATTCATTCACGGCACGCCGACAGGAAAAGACCCGCTTGGCTGAACGCGCCTCGACGATGATTGTGGACGACGTGGCGACGATCGTGAAGCCCCGCCCGCACAGCGGTCGTGCGCCGGCGCCTTCGTGGGATTCCGACTCGGACGATGACGACTTCGAAGATTCGAGGGCTCCTCGCACGCGTGGGTTCTCTCGCCGATCTGTCAGCATGGACTTCATGGAACCCCAGCAGTCGAACCATCTGATCTCGAAGATTTGGCGGAAGCTGCCCATCCAGGCTCGCCTTTATGGACGTGGCAGCATTGATCTTGACCTTGAAAAAGATCGCACGAGCATCTCCCGAAGCTCAGCCACCAAGCACCTGCGCCGCGGTGATAGCAGCAGTGACGAGTACACTATCCCTACGAGCCCTCTGCCTGATGAGAACAACGTCTTCGGAGACAAACACATCCGGTTCAACCACAAGATCACGTACACACCAGCGGAGGGGGAATACGTGGCCCTCGAAAGCTACGATGATGTGCTTGTGCGTGTCTGCAACTTTGCTGCTCATGACCAGCGCCGCACTGCGATCAAGGTGCAGGAGTTCCTGGAGCGCAGCATGTGTTTCATGCGGGGCACGTCGACAAAGCGTGGACAGAAGGTCTCCATTTCGAACGAGGAGATCCGGATGTGGCGTCGACTGGCTCGACACGACTGGGAATCGGAAGTCATCACGACATTGGATGAAGAGCCCACGCGGAAAACGCACGACAAGCGCAGCCACTCGAGTTCGTCGGTGACGGAGGAGGAAACCGACGACGACGAAGCGGTCGTGTCTCCAGATATGAACAAGATCAAGCAGCTATGCGAGGTCATCAACTACTGTCTGAATACGGGGGACTCTTTGTTCACTTGTGAAGACGTGGAGGAACTCGTGACTCTGGAGCTCCTCGTCGAGGAAGATGGATGGATTTAAGCATGGAAAGACACAAAAGAAGAAGACGAGTATGTATAAAGCAGTTTCAGCAGGAGAAGAAGCAGCATCGCCGCGTCCGATCGAAGGGCGCATGGAAGACGAGCCGCCGCCGCTGACTGCTACCAGACGAAGATGAAGAAGGACAGAAAGAAGTGAACCAACTAGTACAATAGAGAAGCGACGCGGGGACCGACGAGCACGCAAGTTCGCACGCACACATGACGTCGGACACGCGTCCACTTATATTAAATACGAGCACACGAGGGCGAAATCTCAAAGACGCATCCTTCCATTTGGGAGACCTCCAGTAGTAGTAGGCAGAAACCTTGGCTTATGGCTTGATGGGCACATTGCACAGCTTGCGGATGTCCTTGGCAGAGAACCGGAAGGAGCCGTACGAGATGCACTGGTTGGCGATGGCCACGAGCGCCGTCAGGTCAGCTGAGCGACTGATGGGTGGCGGAGTCTCAACCAGAGGCGGTCGAGTGGCCCTCGAAATGGCGCGCTGCCTCGTGGGTGCGGGCGTGTGATCCTTCTTACGCGTCAGCCAGTTGCTGACTGCAGCCCGTAGGCCTCGCTGGGACGACTTGACGGGCTCCACCTCCTGCGTTGCCTTTGCCAGCTCCATCTGGAAGGCCTCTTCCTCCGCGTCCCAGTTGAAATGCGCGAGTCGCCTCCAGCGACGCACGTCATTACTCGAGAAGCGCTTCTTCTCTCGAAAGCCTGGCACCCAGACGTGGTCGTCCGGAGGGTAGCCGAGATACACAGCCGATCGATAGAGGAACTCGGCAATCATGAGCTGTACGGACCGCTCCAGCATCATGGGCTCGTGGTTCGAGTCAGTGGACGAACTGTCGGTGGCCGAATCGGACTCGTCCGGGGCCAGGAAGTCGGGGTCATGCATGTACGATAGTGTGTGGTAAAGCCCAGCGACATTGAAGAAGAGCTCGTCGTAGCTCTGCAGCGTCGCCAACTGCGAGTCCGGGATGATATCGGGTGTGTATGCGTTCTTGAACCCTACCATCTTGCGCTTCCGCGTCGACTGTGTCGCACTCTTCATGGCCGATTTCTTGGGGCGGCGCTGTGTCACCGGCGCCGCAAAGCGCAGCGCGTCGATCGTCCTGCCGCGACTAGAGGCGACAGTCGTAGTAGCACGGCGCGGCTCCTCGACTGCGAGCACTGGCACGGGCGACGAGTCCTCGACGAAGAAGAGTCCGGACGACGTGCTGCGGCTGCGGCGATGGCGGCGCGAGTTGCTCAGGGCGCAGTTACTCGTGGCGGACGACGCACGACGCGCGCGTGTAGTCGGCGCATCCGAGCGCTTGAGGCTGTGGAAACTCAGCACCGAGTCATCGGCGGCGAGCATGCCGAGCGCGTGATGGCGCGGGTAACTCGGCATGGCTGTCGAGTCGGTTGCGTTGTGGTGTCTGCTCGTCCTGCCTTCCGCCTGGGGCGCCTGCTAGAGGCCCGGCAGCGCGTTGGCAGTGCCGTGCAGAAGCATGCTGCCGTGTGCGACTGCATCAGCGCCGCCAGCTGGGCCGCGCTTCAGCTTCTCGCGCCACAGCGTCGCATACTCAGCCATCGGGCGCATGATGAGCGAGCACCAGCTGGCGCCACCGTATCGACCAGCTGGAGCGAGCCAAACTGGCTGAAAGCAGAGCGGGACTCAGAGCCAGACATTAGATTAGCCAATAGAGAATCGTATCAGACAGAGAGTCAGAAATGAGTCGGTCTGACGAGCAGATCACCACCATGTCGTCAGTGGCCACATGATGGCATCAGCATGATGGATGGTCACACGGCCTGTATGGCGCTGCCGGAGACCAGCGGCGCACCTGAGCTGCCTGTCGCGCGCCGTTGGCTGCTGGTCACACGCATGAGGATCTGCTCGGGGTTGCGTGCGACACCCTGCTCGAGATCCACCACGTCTTCGTCATCGTCCTCCTCTTGGACTGCCGCGTGCATGCGCAGACGCGCGAGCACCGAGTCTTCTCGTGAGACCCCACGCACAGGGCGCTTGCCGATGCTGCCGCGGCCTGCGTCCGAGCCGATGCCAAGGCTTTGCCTTGTGGTGAGACCACTGGGTGATGCGAGAGACCCCCGCATGTCCTTGGGGATCGCGATGATCTCGCGCAGCTTGGCCTCAAAGCGCCGTTGGTAGCGCACCGGGTCGATCGCCGAGAGTCCATTCGGGTCGCAGCGCCGCACGTGCACTTTCCAGAACCGTTCCATGCGCTTCTGCAACGTCCATGTCTGCAGGATGTCGATGATGCCGATGTAGTAGAACCCGGGGCCGAACACGCGCTCGCTCTTGCGCATCGAGTTCTTCTCTCGCGGAGCTACCATCACGACAGACGGTGGTGGTGCCGGGTCGGATGCCGTGCGATGGCTCACGTTCTGGCTGCGTGAGCTGTGGAAGCTCTCGACCGAGCGAGCACTGTACGTCGCTGTAGCTCGGGCTGTGCTGACGCTTTCAAGGTGACTCGCGTTATGGGCGATGCCCCCTAGACTCGTGAAAGACGCGTCTTCCGATGATGCCAGCGTCGAAACGGACGTCTGGTTCCCACTTCCAGTCCGCTCGGACCGAGTGGGGAGCTTGTCGGGGACGGAGACTGAGACTCGGCTGGTCACAGTGTTGCGTCGCTCGTGCGGGCCGTTGTCCTTGGGGCTTGGCGGGTCGACCATGAACTCAATGTCCGTCACACCCAGCAGCAGACTGTAATCCATGATACCGAGGCTGCACAGGAATAGCGAGTCTTCGCGTAGACACTCGTACAAGTGCTTGCCGGCCTCGCTACCGATGCGCATGCGCGTGCGCAGGTCGTTGTCCTTGAGAACGACGTTAGGCTCGTGGAGACCGACGACATTGGGGCACTGCAGCGAGCTCTTACTCGCCCCATACTTGAACTGCATTGAACAGTGTCGGCACTTGAGCTTGGCGCCGCGTCTCGGTCGCGAGTACGAGCGATTAACCCACGAGCCTTTGATGTCGTAGCGGTGGTGGATCGTCACACCCTCTTCCATTACGTCGAACAGGTTCTCCATCACCACAAAGTAGAACTTCTTCTCGTACAACGTGATCTTGAAACAGCCATAGAACTTGGTGATGAGCGACCACGGGTTCTCGATCAGGTAGTCGACATAGTCGTCAGCGATGTCACACAGGAAGCGGCACTCGCTCTCGGCCATCGACTTGACGATGAACTTCTTGTCTCCACTGAAGAACATAAACGCCCCACTGGCTCCTTCACTGATGCTGGGCTTCGTGCTCGACTCAAAGGACCGTAAGAAGTCGTCCGTTTTGATGCCGCATGCAGATCGCAGCTCAGCGAACGTCTCAGATCGGTATGGAGTGAATTTGATGTGCTGCTCGGATGTGTACGACGAAGGGGGCGGAGGAGGCTCCACGAAGGGCGACTTGTGAACGCTGCCAGGAGGAACTCCAAGATTCGAAGAAGTACCACGAGAGAAACCCATGGTTGAGAGGAAGCTACGACGATCGGGGGCCTCATGTTGGCCCGCTGACTTCTTTGCCTTTTTGCTCGCCGTGGTGCTGGACGAGTCAATCGACGCTCGCTCGGCCTCGGAGCCTGCGTAGCTCAAATTCATGACCGGAGCGGTCGATGGGGTTTGGAAAGACGCGACTGAGCCGCGTTCCTCTTCTTTCTCTTCGTCGTCATGACCCAGCACGAGTTCTTGGGTCGGCGAGCGCTCTCGACTCCGCAAGAGCTCTTCGTCGGCAATCTGCACGGCCTTGGTCATGCCTTCGATCGTGAAAAAGATGAGCTCTCGCTGGAGCGCAGTGTTGAGCTGAGCGCTGAACTTCTTGTCGGCCGACTCACTCGTGAACTGCATCCAGTTGGCCTTCATACGCGACGGCTTGTTGATCATGAACCAGACGAAGTAGTCTACGACGCCACGCCCCGCAAGTGTGTAGCTGTAAGTGCGGAAGACCTTACTAGGGGACATCTGGCCGTTCTTCTCGTAGTGGGTGCGAGCTGAGAAACTGATAGCATACCATGAAAACGCGATCGTCCAATAGCCGGTGAAGCTCATGATCGAAATGGCGGAATGCCGTAACATCTCCAGTCGAGAGTCCAGCGTCACCTTCAGGCCTGAACGCAGGCGACGCATGCCGTAGATGAGGACACCAATGCCAGAAAGATAGAAGACGATCATCCAGTCATAGAACACCGTCCAACTGGCAACGTTGAGCTTCCAAAAGTTGCGTTCTGTCGAGTCTCCTCGGTGTGTCCAACAGTAATTACCATCCGCAAAACCGTGGAAGTCTTTGACCAGTGCTGTGAGTAGCCCGGACGCCATACCAGCCAGACACACGGACACCATGTACTTCTTGCGATCGCCTTGCACGCTGGTGAATGGATTCGTGAGCGACTTGTACAGATCCACGATGAGGGCGAAGTACATGCAGTCGCTTGAGAAGTAAAGGAACTGGGTGAAGCCTGAGAGCTGTGCACAACTAGAACGATCACCCTTGGTGTACACACCGGCCTCAAGGAGCCATGGGTCGAGAAGAAATCGCATGGCGAGCACCATGTCGATGACGCACTTGTACATAATGATGGGGTTCGGATGCGCCTGGAAGACTTGTACGCAGTTATAAGTGATCACGACAATGGCGCACAGGAAAAGCGTCTGAAGGGAGCCGAGGACAAGACCCGGGTCGATGTCGTAGCCGTTGAGTGTGGGCGACAGCAACGTCGCGATATACGTCGTCACGAGTGCAAGCACGGCAATGCCCACGACGATGTATCCTGCAGTAGACCACTTCTCGCCGCAGCATCCTCCGAGTCGTGGTGCGATGATCTGCGCACTGGGCTTTTCGATGAGCCCCTCTTCGTCGATCACTGTGAGATTGAACTCGTTCTGGGACGAGTCTTCGAGCGGATCGGACCGCGCCTTGCCAAAGAATGTGTCTCGTAGCGTGCTACCAGGACCGCCACTCGCACCGAAGCTCGACATGCGGCCGAAGAACGACGCGCGGTTCGATGTCGCGCTCCGAGCGTCGCCATCTCCACCACTTCCGCCACTGCTACTTCCGAGGGCGCTACTCTTCTTACTGCTGGCTGTGGAGGACGGGCGCGAGCGCTTCCCGGATGTAGTGCTCACGCGCACACCGCTACTGTTGAGGCTACTCGAGCGATCTGCGGCTGCTTGCGTCGCGGCTGGGTCGTGGATCTCGGACAGCTGCATCATCCTGTGTCAATATCTCGGCAATGCCGCAGCCTTAATCGACCGGAGAGGTCCGAGCACGTTGCTCAGTGAGTCGCGCACGCGATGGCCAGCAAGAGACCCCGCAGACGGAGCCACGCCGGTGAGGAGGCGAGAGAAACTCAGGAAGAAGAGTCTTCCGGAGGGCGTTCTTCTTGACGACAGCTTTTGGGATTGACTGCCAGACGCGGCTGGACAGGCGGTCTCAGAACATGAGATGGCTCTGAGTCCCGGCCACTGAGTCTGAGCCATGTGGGTACATGCGACGTGGTCCACACTTCTTACGTCCTGTAAATACGCAACGAGAGTGTGGTTAGGGCTGATCGGGGGCAGTGTCGGGAGCTGTACTGTACTTGCCCCTAATAGAAGCATGGGCTAGCCAATTTGGCTGGCTGTGGCCCCCACTGGTTCGCGTTGTCAGGCGCTTCCGATGCAAAAGCAGTGGTTGTGATTTTCCTCATTGGCGACAACAGCACCAAACTCTTCGAAAATGGTACGTCGTCTTGACGGTCGCCGCGAGGGGCAACGGCACGCGAGAGGCAGCGTGTTGCGAGGGGAATGAAGAGGGAACACGGCTCGGGATCGACGCGCGGCGGAACGAGAGTGAGAGACGCTGTGGCGACGGAGATACAGGACGGAGAATGCAGCCAAGCTGGCACGGTCGACGGATGCCAACACATACGCAGCCCCGTGGAAACAGTCTCGATATGACACAACCAACACGGCGTCGGTTGTAGAGGAGCGCTCGAAACGCAGCTCAAGAAGACGCCAGTCCTCTCGATAGCGGCAGTGTCACGAGCGACGTGTTTCCCTTCGTGACCGTATTCACAATGTGCCATTGCGATTGCCATTGCCACTCCCTGGGCCTGAGTTGTCGAGTATGAGCACTGTTGCTGACCGTGTGAATGTGCTTGTTGGACAGCCGTCGCAGAAGACTTTCCGTATCAAGCAGAAGCTCGCTAAGAAGATGAAGCAGAACCGCCCAATCCCTCAGTGGATCCGTCTCCGCACGGACAACACCATCAAGTACAACGCTAAGCGTCGCCACTGGCGCCGCACCAAGCTCGGCCTGTAAGCGCTTTCGCCCCTTACGCGAGACCGAGTTTCCAGCGCGTGCTTGCTGCGTGTGTTGGGAGGAAGATCAGCCTGTTGTTGCCGCTCTTATGCTGCCATCATCAAGCCTGGTCCGCATGGCGGGCGTTTGTGGTATTAGCAAAGTGATAATACAACCGACGTTGTCGTCGCGGCGCTTGTGTGTCGGCATTTGAGAGAAGGACGCGTGTGTTCGAATTGATTAAATGCTCTTCTAGCTGCCTGCATGTCCCTCACTTACTCGTCACTCCTCTTGCCGTCGTCTTCTTCGTCGTTTTCGTCGTCAGCATCGTCGTCGGGTTCGTACTTGCGCAGGCGGCGGCGGAGCTCCTGCAGCTGGCGGTTCTTCTGCGCGACCATCGTCTTCATGGACTGGAATTGTCGCGTCTGAGAGATGTGCTTCTGCATGTCCTCGAGCTTACAGCTCAACTCGTCGATCTTGTCCTGCGCCTCGTGTAGCTTGCGTTGCATCTGCTTCATCTCCTTGTTGTGTGCTTCTTGCTGCTGCTCCTGTGTGTGTTGCGCGGCCTTGAGCTCGTCATCGTGTTGCTTCTGCAGCTGGATGAGCTGTGTTTGGCTGGGCTCACGGCTGCAGGTCGGTTGCCCTTGGCTCGTGACGTCGCTGCGGTCTCCTCGTCAGCCCACTCGGCCACGCTCAGCTTCTCCACTTTCTCCAGCAATTCCTTGTCTTCAACGAGCCCAATGTCGAGCTCGAGTGCGAGTTTCTACACGGCCAAAACCCTCAGTGAGATCACGCCTCTCTCTCCTCTACAACGCACTCTGTACGCTACGCACGCTGCCCTCGGCCTCGGAGAAGATCTGACGCAGCAGTAGCGCCATCATGTTGATCGTGTCCTGCAGCTCGCTTCGCACATTGGCCTACACAGAGCAGCAGCAGGTGAGACCGAGATGATGGTGCGGAAACAGACACGCCACCGACTTTGACGGCGAAACAGAGCGAATTGAGCACGTCCTGCACGTCCTTCTGGCTGTACACGTCGTCGGAGGAGAGACTACAAAGCAGACAGTGAGGAGCAGGCTTGGAGCATGGGCCGTAAGCAGCACAGGGACGCACCGGTCTGAGCGCGTGTCTTCGAAGTCGGCCTCGACGTTCTCGAGGTGGCTCTTCAAGCGCGAGCGGAAGAACTTGAGGAACTTGGAGATCTACAGCCATCGCATCGTCAAAATGCATCGCACAGGAGCTCCCGTAGGTCCATTGGGAGGCCGTACCTCCTCCTGGTGGTGACAGCTGATCGCACTCATGAAGCGGCCGTCGCTTCGACGTCGTAGTCGATCCTTCAGCGTTTGGACGACCGTGAGTCTCCCACGGGCACGGGCGGCGGTTGACTCGGCGCCGTGTGCAGTTTCACCATGGGCTGAGCATTCAGGAATAGCCAGCCAACCTCGCGCGTTCATGGGACTGTGGTCGGGCGGGGCTTCCTCGCTCGTGCGTCTTCCGCTCCCAGAGACGGCAATCGATGCCTCTCTGCACCTGCAGGCGCCGTGTAGACTGCTCGCAGCCTCTCTCGTCTCTCTTGGGACGCCTGAAGCATTTCGTGGATCTTCTCGCACTGCTTCATCAGTACTTTGTCTCCTTGCGCCTTCTCGTCCGCCGTCTTCGCCACGTGAGTCGTGTGCACTTCGCGAGCGATCCACGTCGGACGCCCTGCCCTCGAGGTTGCTCTGTTGGGGGACGTAACTGGTCTCCGTCTGCCTGGTCCTATCTCCTCCTCCACCTTGGTCCAGCGCAGGCCTACAGGCGTCGACGTCCCCACTGTCATGGGTCGCGCGTCGCTTTGGCTTGTCCCCGGCCGATCGACCGGAGCGAGGTGATGTCGCTGCTGCACGCGAGCCACGTACTTGTCGTACGTAGCTTTGTCTCGCAGCCGTCGCTTCTTCTCCTTTCGCTTGGCGTTGTCGATGGCCAACCTCTCTCGATACTCTTTCTGCTGTTGGATGCGCGTCTGCTCGTCCAGCTCACCCGTGATCACAGCTCGTTGCTCAGTCTGTCGGTTCATCTGTTTCTCGACGGCCTCTCGCGCACGGTCACGTTCCGTCAGTTCAGGCGCGGGTGTCGAAGGCGTGGAGCGCGTCTTCCATAGGGGTCGGACGCGTAAGCGGGAGCTCGTCGGTCTTTGCTCTACTGTAGGCAATGCGCCTTCGCTGCTACTATCACTGTTACTGTCGTCGTCGCTGCTGTCCTCATCGTCGTTCTCTCCGCGGAGTTCCTTCGCCATAGTCGGGAACTTCACTCAATTGCGTGTCAGAACGAGAGCATCGCATACAGGAAGCAGGCAGCTCACCTTGAGGCAGCTGAACTTGGGCGGAGGGTCGAGCACCTTGGCTCCATGATCTAACAGCAGCTGCACGATCACTGTGTTCTCGTTCCGATAAGCGCACAGCAGCGGCGTCACGCCGATTTTTGTCGCCTTATTGACGTCAGCTCCATGCGAGACCAGCCACTGAACGACACACTCGAGGTTCTTCTCGCATGCGATGTAGAGAGGAGTCTGCTCGAG
This sequence comes from Pythium aphanidermatum DAOM BR444, assembly GCA_000387445.2. NCBI lineage: Eukaryota > Oomycota > Peronosporomycetes > Pythiales > Pythiaceae > Pythium > Pythium aphanidermatum. The sequence goes on along the minus strand of KE464077.1, from coordinate 23,435 downwards.
CTGTGACACACTCACACGTCTTCGATCAAACCCTCTCCCCTCCACACACGCAATCTCTTATTACCACCTACGTAGTTGTGCTTATTGACGTCGCCACCGAAGTGGAGCAGCACGTCCAGTGTCTTGCGATGACGCTTGCGCCCGCGATTCAGTGGGAGTCCCCTGAGCACAAACGATGCCTAGTGTCGATGCCTCCTCTCTTCCCCGTACGATCACCAGTATCTCACCGTGCTGCACAGATCATCGGCGTGTCCTCTCGCGCATAGACATCGTCGTCGTCGAACCTCGTGCCATTGGGGTCCAGACCTTTCTTGAGGCAGACGCTCACGCGGTGGAAGTCCCCTTTGGCTGCCAGAGCGTGCAAGTTGTCGATGCCTAGTTCCGCGTCTGCTCCACTGGCGCCGTGAGGACGCTCCATACGACCACCGAGACATACAGAGCACGCCACGCACCTAAGAAGCCGTACTGCACGTCCGTGTAGGGCATCAGGTAGTCGCTGGCGGCCGCCCCCATGCTGGTGATGTGGCTAGTCGACACCTCCATACTGAGGGAGCTCCTCATGAAAAACCCCGAAATAGTAGCCATCTCTCTCATTGTGCCAGAAGGCGGTGGACAACTGTACAGAACACGGTACGCTGCTGATGCACGTAACATGTTAAATAACACCTCTCGCTTTCATCAAATGGCTACACTCTGTGACGTGTGGCTCACTACTAACTCACTCACTCGATCACTCGAGCGACTGCCGCAACTTGTTGCGGAACTCCTTCTTCAGCGCTGACAGCACGTGAATGTCGTCATGGAGATCGGCAATCAGGTGGTCGGGCGCGTTGTTGTCTTTGCGCAGAGCTGCCAGAAGCACTTTCTTGTTGTGGAGACTCTCGAAGATCGCTTCGAAGTTCTGCAGCAGCAAGCCGAAGTACTTCTGTTCTGCCAGCGCCTCACGACGTGTCGTGTCCGACGTGGCGTTTGAGTTCGTCTTTTCGAGACTTCCTTCTTCACCCGTCGTTTCCGAGTTCTCCGTGCTGCCCTCTTCTTGTTGTCCGCTGGGGGAACTGCGGATACCGTTCGTCGCCAGATATTGTGCTGGCCCTCCGTTTGCGCCGCTGTTTCCACTGCTGTTACTGCTTTGCTGACGATTGCTGCCGGCAGCGTTTGTAGACTGAGAAGGGGGAGCTGGCGCGCCCTCAGGAGCAGAACCGGGGTTGGTGGCTCCACTAGCTGTCGGAGTGCTGCCAGTGGCGCCGTAGCTGCTAGGCACTGGCTGTACGGCACTGCTTCCATAAGCGCCAGAGCCACCAGTGACGCTTCCACTTGCAACGGACGCTGCACTGCCAGCAGGAACGATGCGCTTGAAGCGCTTGTGCGCACGTTGAGCTGCTGGAGAGCCAACGCCCATGAGTGCGTTGGCCGCATTCTTTTCTGCCGTCATGTTCATGTGATCAGATGCCGCGTCACTGGAACATTTCTCCTCAATGTACTCGTTCGACTTGATGAGATGCAGCAGATCCGGACGAGCATGAAGGCGCTGGTGGAGATAGTACACGTCCGGACGGCCTTCACAGAACTGGATATAATTTCGTTCGTCTACACCTGCACAACAAGCGTGATCGTGAGCACCGCCACATGCACTTGGCTAGGTGATTTCATAGTGTCTCACTTCTCATACCAGCAGCGTGAACTCAAAGCACGTTTTCGTGTACGCGAATGTGAGCTCCTTCCACATCTCCCACAGTTGCATGGAACTCCACTTGGCCGTTGAGCGGGAGTAAGAGCCTGTTATCTGCAGTCGGTCTCCCGATACCGAGCTGATGCCTCCTTGAACTCCGTGGTGGTGGTCGCCACCCAAAGCTGTCAGTCCTCGAGCAGCGCCATAGCTTGAAGCCGAGCTCATATTGAGTAGTGTGATGTATTTCTCCCGCACGTCAACCCAAAACTGCCATCTCGACAACTCATGGGCCAGTCGATCCACGAACTCGGGTGAAAGGATGACGTCCACTAGTCGAATAACATCCTCTGAGGTCACGCGCACTTCATTCTCCATTGATTCGTACTTGGACTCCTCGATGTCTCCAGCGGACATTGAGTTATAGCCAGACGAGCGCATCATCGACACACGCGATTGAGGAAGCGGAGGCGATCGTCGCTGACTTACACTGCCGAGCATCGGTGACGACTGCATGTTGGCACTTCCGACACTGGTAGGACGGCCACTGCGCAGAAGGCCAACTGCGGCTGTCGCGCCTGCAAGATAGCTATTGCTCGCACTAGACGACTGATTGTATCGCTGGGACGCGTATCCATCTCCGTACCGACTCGGGGACTGGGAAGACTGCTGCTGTTGGGCCCGCAGCGCACTGTCGTGCCGGTCTCTCTCAGCCCCACTCGTGCCACTGGTATTTCTTGCGCCGCTGCTGGTCGTGTGGCTGCTACCTCTTACAGCGTCGTCCTCCGCTTGCTTCGCGCGTTGATTCCGATAGTACCGGTACAACGCCTCGACCATCACATGCTTCTTCACGTTCTTCAGTCCTCGCAGCTTGAGGTGCGAACACTTTTTGCGCAACTGCTTGCTCGTCCACGTTTCGTATCGGGTCTCATCTCGCGGGCCGTGCGCGCCTCGCGTCTCATACCGAAGCGGGTCGTCGTTGTCATCATCGTCGGCGGGAGGAGGGCCATTGGAGCGGTGGTGGGGCCCTGTGGCGGCCCCAATGCCGCCACTGCGCGCTGTGCTACTGCTGCTGTTGCTACTTGGGTGATGCTGCCCCTGGGTTTCGTACATGGGGCGCACAGAGGAGGCACCAGCGGACGCAGACGGCGATCCGCTATACTCTGTCTCCAGAAGTCGACGCTTCTGTGCGAGTCCACGGGCGGCACCGCCATCCACCGTACCGGCGTCGCGCGGCGAGGGCTGCGATGCTCCATACCGTACGTCGATCGGACCGGTCTCATAATACTGTTGTTGCTGTTGCTGGCTGCGCATGGAGGTTCCGTAAGACGCTCTGTTCATCACGTGCGCATCGTACTCGCGTCTCGCTTCCGCACCCGCATACTGGCTCGCCCCTGACGGCGCTCCGCTCGACTGCTGCTGTTGCTGTCCCATGGGCGCGCGCAGCATGGGCGGCAGGCGCCGCGCGGGGCTCACTGCGCTGCTGCTTTGGCTCTGCTGCTTGCTGCTCGAGCTGTTCGTCTGGCTGCTTTGGCTCTGCTGCTTGCTGCTCGAGCTGTTCGTCTGGCTGCTCTGTCTGCTGCTGCTGTCTCCTCCAGAGTCCTCGT
>KE464077.1:7763-18317 GCA_000387445.2 Pythium aphanidermatum DAOM BR444 | reverse complement strand
TGAACAATGCAACCACCCAATCCGTACTTAGTATCTCGTACTTAGGGAGGGCACCAATACGTACTTAGTATTCATACGCAGTACTGTTGCACTGGAATCGGTTATCTCTCGGCTCACTTCATGGAGCCAGGGCACGTGGAGACTCCGCACGCCCGTCGCCATGCACGCGCCGCAGCAGCAGACGCTCAGCTCCCTGTACCCGCAGGCTCGCAAATTCCAGTATGAGCTGAAAATGCAGATCTCGTACTTGGACTCCGGGCGCACGGGCGGACGCTCCGAAGAAGAGCTCCAGAGCGAAGCCCGAGCCAACCTCAGCTCACTGCAGCAACTGCTCTGGCAACTCGACTCGCTCGTGCAAGTGCACCCCAAACCAAGCGAGAAGGAAACGTGGATCAAGTGAGCGCGTGTATTGAGGCAGCCTAGCTACTGCTGATCAGGGTACTAACTGATGTGTGCATGTGATGGATCTCACTTACAGGAAGTTGCAGCAGCTACGCAATGAGACCCAGACGCTCGGCAACACCCTCGAGCAGCACATCTTCCGAGTCAGTCGCCGCGCCGTCGAAATGCGTGAGCGCGAGTCTCTCATGAGTCGAAGGAATGGGGTGAGTGGCCGTCATGGAGACATAACGAATAGGCTCTGATGGCTAATCTCTACGATGATGAAGGGCTTTGACTCAGCAAACGGTGCCATGTACGCGACTCAAGAGTCGGAATCACTCCAGCGCTCGACGCAAATGGTGTCGGACCTCACTGGAATCGCCCATGCAGTCATGGGAGACCTATCCTCACAACGCGCACGCATGAAGGTGCGTTGGTTATGCGTTGTTGCATCTTAGGAGGGCGATTTGATTGCTCAATGTTCATGAACAGAGCGCTCGCACCAAGCTTTTGGACATCGCGAATCGACTAGGGCTGTCGAGTTCGCTGCTGCGTGTGATCGAACGCCGGGATACTGTCGACGCATGGATCGTCATTGGCGGTATGGCCATCACGTTGCTTTTCCTCTACGCGTGTGTCGCCTACGTCAGAAGTTAGTGCCAACAATGTGATTAATAGATGTCCCTCCACTTTGCCCTGGACGAGAGGGAAGGCCTCCTGCCTTGGGAACACGACAGTGGTACGCCTGCTCAATAATCCACAAGAGAGCGAGCCACTGGCAGTGATGCACATACGTCATGTCAGTCCATGTCAATGTATTCGACGTTTCCAATTCGCTTACAGCCAATTCCCTCGGCGATTCATCTCAATGCAGGTATGGATCCCGTCGACTGTGCTGAGGAGCACGATGCAAGAACTATGAGGCCGCCTTCCCCTCCATCTTAACGAATGGATGCGCAAGCGCCTCTTTCGGGGTAATCCGCTTTGATGGATCTAAAGAGAACATGCGCTCGAGAAGATTACGGAGCTCAAGCACCAGCTTTCGATCTTCGGTTGCACTCTTGGCGCTTAGAAGCGCGTTACCGAGGTCGAAACGTGTTTTGATTGCGTCCATCAAGCGCCGCACCGGTTTGCCTTATGATTCTCAATGTTAGATCTGACGCCATGATCGCGAATCAGTACTCACGAGATATAACGCACCTGTGACGCGGTCAACCTCGTGGCTGCAAAACTTGTTATCTTCGGTGAAATGCGGCTCCATCTGGAAGTGTTCGATGTACGCCTGACGGTGCTTCTTGATTATCTTGTTCGGGACCTTCCCTTTCAGCTCCATGAAGAGCTTGAGCATCTCATTGTTGGTTGCTCCTGGGAACATCACTTTTCCCGTAAACATTTCATAGAGGCAGCAACCGACAGACCACATATCTACCGCTTTATCGTAGGGGAGACCCAGCACAATTTCCGGTGCACGATAGAAGCGACTGACCAGATATGGTGTCGGGTCGTTCTTCCCCTCGTTCATCTTGAAAGCAGAACCGAAATCGCAGAGCTTGATCATCGTCTGCTTATCGTCCAATAGCACGTTATCCGGCTTAATATCTATAAAATAGAGCACAATCAGACAAGCTTTCACGAGGAGAGTGGAGTCAATAATTGCTATGTACCTGCGTGGACGACGTCACATGCTTCTAAATGGTTCAGTGCTATCAGCATGTGTTTCGCAAAGATGCGGACAGCATGAATCGAAATGCCACCCTTGCCACCAAACTTCTTCATTGCTTCACGCACGTTCATTTGCATGGACTCAAAGACGAGCGCAACGTGGTTGTGATGCTCAAAGCGCTCGAGAAGTCGAATACAGTGCTTCTTGTCACGCGGGTCTCTTTCAGCAAGTTCCGAGAGAATCCGAATCTCTGTCTGAGCAGCCTCCCGCATCACTTCGTTGCTGCGAATGAGCTTGATAGCTACGATCTGCTGATCTTCAGACATTTCCAAGATGTTTTGGCATCGAAGCACAGTTGAGAATACGCCCTTTCCGACATTCCCCAGGACCCGATACTTGCCATTCAATATCTCGCCAACGTTTGGTCTATAGTAGCCTTCCGCATCATCGAAGTTTGACTGGATTGCTGAGCTTGGTATGGCGACGGCCGGAGCAAGTACAGGACTTGCCGTTAGGCCAGCGTCATGCAGCTCAGCGGCCGAGAACATGTCGAACTCGTCAACATCGACAGCCGATACTTCGAGTTTGCTTTGAGGTGGAACAGACGATGTCGCACCTGCTGGTGTGGTTTTCGGTGACGATTCGGCCGTAGCTACGTTGTTGCATACTTCTTCTATGCCAGATCCATTGGCATTCTCCTTATCCTCTTTTTCAGATTCGGTCGTCGCTTGTGGTTCTGTTTCCTTCAACTGAGCATCTACGTTAGGCACCGTGTTGTTATCTGAACTTGGCGCGACAGCTTTGATACCGGCAATGGCACTACGGGCATCCGCAAGTGCCTTCAGGATGTCCATCTTGATGGATTTGACATCCACTTTTGGTTTAACTTCACTGCTTGGTGGCTCCACTGCAGTTATTATCGGTGCTTCAGGGGCGTCCTCAGACACTACAGTCGTCACTGCTTCGACATCGCCTTGAGATGTAGCAGTAGATGTCACGGCAGAGTCCTGGCTGCCAGAAATGTCTTGATCCTTGACTGGGATGCTGTTGCCCAGTGTAGGGGTGCCATCTGACTGCAAATGTGCTTGCTCTGACGACATCTCCACGGAGGCACCCTCCAAGACAGTCTCTGGCTTCACTGGTACAGCGTCTGCGGTCGATGCGTGCTCTTTATCCACCGACTTCGCCACATCTTCGCGTCTAGTGCGCTTCTCATCACGCGGGCTGTTCTCGCGTCGACTCCGTCCTCTCCTGAGGTCGTCTCCATCACCACTGCTATGACGACGCCGACGATGAGTCGAGCGCGAGCGACGGCTGCGTTTCCTGCTACTACGAGGCTCACGAGAGTGCGACCGATCACGGCGATGGCGACTAGAGTGGCGACTGCTATGGCGGTGACTGCGGTCATGACTGGCCGATCGACTCCGACTGCGGTAGCGGCGACGTGATCGATGTCTTCGGGACGACCGTTCGCGGGAACGGGAGCGGGAACGCGAGCGACCCGAGTGCGAGGAGAGAGAGCGAGATCTCGACTTGGATCTGGACCTCGTGGATCGACCTGATCGACGCTCCGAGCCGCGTGACGGACGCGCATCCACTGCGTCGCCTCCTCCCATCCGCTTCCTTGGTTTCCTTTTGGCGCTGTTGTGCCAACGTTCGGGCGGGTCCCAATCCGAAAACGGGCCGAGGTGCAACCCAGCCTAGACCATCACTCTGCTGATTCAAACATGATAACTGACATCCAATCAGTCAACTTAACAGCTCCCAATGTTACCCTGTGATGAAACCCCGCCCCCATGATGACAACGGAAGTCGACGCCACCTCAGCATGCAGCGCGTCATCTCGCGTGTGCACCAGATCGTGACGACGCACGCGACGGGCGGCGACGATGGCGACGGAGAACTGGTACCGATGGCTGCGAGTGCCATGGACGCGCCCTCGCCCTCGTCTTCTCCGCCCACGCCCCCGTCAGGACACCAGGAAAAGCCAGTTTCCCCCACAGCGACACCCATCCAGCACAAAGAGATCACGCTCGCGGTTGAGCGACTGCAGTATGCGACGCTGTTGAGCGAGCGGAAGAAGGCAGTCGCGGCCATCCAAGAGCTCGCGCGGTCGTACATGGGCGACAACGGGAAGGCGACGCTTGACCACGCAGTGCTCGGGCTCGCCGCTGTGCCTGCAGTGTTGAATGCACTCGTGTCAGACCCTCGCGATACGGAACTCATGGAAGCAATGCTCGAGCTGCTGCAAGAGCTTGTGGTGACGTCGCCATCGGTGGCGACAGCGCTGCTCCAGCCACCAACGCCGTCGGCGGCTCCAACGGGGTCGCTCCGATCGGCTGCGGGAGCCACTGCGAGCGTCTCAGGAACTCAGATCTGTTTGCAGCTTCTAACGGACCCATCGCCGTGGATTCGTGGACCCACGATCACGTTGGTGAAGCACCTTCAAGAAGCACAGCAGAAGGAGTTCGCGACGAGTGTGTTGGAATGTCGAGAAGGACTGCGACGCCTGCTGGAGGTAGTTGAAGACAAGCGAGAGCATATCCGAGACGCCGCTCTACAAGTCCTGGTGAAGATGACGGAGCGAGAGAAGAACGTGCAGCAGTTTCTAGCATTTGAGGACGGGTTTGTGCGTCTGTTTCAGATCATGGAAGTGGAGGGACTTCGAGAAGGGAGTAGTGTCGTGTCCGACTGTCTCCAAATCGTCAATAACATGGTGCGCGACAACCTCATGAACCAGACGCTGTTCCGTGAGCTACCATTTCTGTCAACACATCTTCCACAATTGCTGTCGCTCCCGTCGCTGAACAGTGGAGAGAACGACGAGCCAAATGAGCAGACTGGCGTCGCCCCATCAGCACTCAAATCTACGCAGAAGAAGCGCACTATGAAGCTAGTATTGCAGCTCGTGCGCTTCCTCGTTGCCAGCTTGTATGAGGGAGTACCCGATAACAAGCTTGATGAGCTGGCAACCCGCGACAGAGCACGCAAGGATGAAGAGCTCGCTAAAGTGCAGAGTTTGATAACTCGCCAAGCAGACTTGATGGGAGCAATTGGTGAGATTGTCTGCTCTGGAAATGAAGAATTCACGGACCTGCAACTCCAAGCGCTGGATTTGATCCAGCTCATATGCTCTGAAAATGGTGGTAACCAGATCATCCTCGTCAACCTATTGACCCAGCCATCCCGCCTTAGCCTCTTATCAGAGCTTGTCAAGTTGGATATCGCCGAGGACGAAACACCCATCGCAGCGGCAGCAACAAATCTCTTGGATGCTTTGTTTACTAAAAACGAACCTGCGAAGATGGCGATTTTTCAGCATCTGAACGCTCCTCCTCCAGTTGACGATGATACACAGGATGAGTCGACGCCACTACCGGCTGGCCGTGTTCTGTTAGACGCTCTCATCAAGAACGCTGAAGCAATCATTGATATTGCGAAATCATCTTTGCCCACGAGAGCAGTTCGGACAAAAACTATTTTGACATGGAAGGCGTGCCATCGACTAGCATTTCTCATCACTGACAGTGACTATTGCAAAGAGCTCGCCCTTCGTGTTCCAAGCGAATATGAAAATTCAGACGCGCAAGCAGTAGCTGGTGACTTGTTCATGTCGCGATGTCTCAAGCTTCTGAGTAGATCTCACGTGAGTCCCACCGCACCATTTGCATCAAGAGCTGTTTTCCAGGTGAAGGTTGCGATTCTGACTCTTCTCATCCAATGGTGTGTCGGATGCACAAACGCAGTACGTGAGCTCACTGGCTCAGTAACAAATCTGTCCATTTTGGTGGAGCTGATCACCCCCTCAAAGTTGGAGAGCGAACTGTCACCAAGCCACTCGGAGGAAGACGAAGCAGTTCAGATTGAGGGGCTGACAGCATTGCTGCTGGGATGCTGCCTTGAGTATTTGTCACCTGTTGCCTCGAGTGAAGGCAACACCGAATCTCGTTCTCAAACTAGCAGGGGATATGGATCAACATCTTCCATGCAGCTTACGAGACATCAGCTGCTTGCCTTGATTAGCCAAAAGGTTGGGCTCGAGCGTTTCACGAACGCTCTGATTCGTTTCCAGCAATCACCACAAGTCATTGCATGTGCACGGGCCGCAACAACGCGAGGGACGCAGCGTGCACGGATGCTCCTACCCCACCGCGCCTTATTTGTCGAAGAAGACGAGGAAGACGAAGGCTATCTCTTCCAGTTGTACGACAAATCGTTCACAAACGTATGTCGAGACCACACGGATAAAATTCAGCAGCGTGTACTCTCAATATTCACATCTGCAGATGGCGATACAGCAGCCACTGTCAGCTCCGGAATGAACCTCCCCAGCGCAGCAAGTGCATATCAAGACTTGATCCGCATTCAAGACAAACAGATCCAAGATCTGCAGCGCCAAGTTGCCGACCTGACAGCGCTGTCGAAGTCAAATCAGGTTAATGTTTCACATTCGTCGACCTCGTCAACACCTGTACAAGACTCAGAGTCCCAACGAGTTAATCACGATAAGCAACTGACGGAGCTGCAAACTCAGCATACACTCGAGAAAGACGAATTGGAGCAGAAATTGGCGAACATGGCTGAACAGTATACCGCGTTAGACGCTCGCTTTCAAGGATTGACGAAAGCATTCGAGCAGTTGGAGAGCGAACATCTCGAATGCTCGCGACGATTATCTTCAGCTTCAAACAGCATCAATGCAACAGATGCCATGAGTAGGGTGATGGCCGATCTTGAGCGCGAGGTGTCTGAGCGTCGACGTCTTGAAGTTGAGCTGCGTCACGAACAAGACAAACGAAGTGCAGAAGCCAAGAAAATGACCCAAGATGCACACTCGTGGGAACTGACGAAGCTACAAATGGAGCAAGAACTGGACAGTCTGCGCAGTGCGTTAACTGATCGCGATGAGCAGCTCGAGGAACAAAATCAAGTGCTTGAGATATTCCGACAAGGACAAGATAGTGCGAAGCGAAGCGTTGCCCAACTCAAACAGGAGCTAGAGAGTGCACACCGTCAAATCGAGGAGCTACAACACACTGAGCGAAATGGATCTTCATCTGCACACTCGAACGAGTCGAAGCAGGAAGTTGCTGCGCAAGAAATCTACCAACTATGGGAGAAGGAGAGAGCCAAAGTCCGTGAACTGAAGGAAGAACTGGAACAACTGCAGCATCAGTGTGCCGATGCGGTGGGTAAGAACCAGCAGCTTGAGCAACAGTTGAGTGTTAGCGCCACATCAATGGGTACGGATGCGATCTCAGATGCAGAGAAGGATGATCCGATACACCTCAAGAACGAAGTTGAGTCGTTGAAATATGAACTCAGTCAGCTCCATGCAGAGTTGAGTCGTCGTGTGTCGGAGAAAGATAGTGAGCTACAGCACATGAAGAAGACTGCAGGTGTACAACTCGCCGAGATCGCAAAGCTACAAGAACTTTTCAAGGGTATGGAAGAAGAGGCTGAAAAATCCAGTTTGAAGGACAAGACAATAGAGGATTTGCGGCGTGAGCTGGACGAGGTTGCTGCTGAGGCAAAAGCTCAGAAGCAGAAGTCGAAGGCTACTATCACTGAGCTCGAAGATGAGATCGCACGAATGTTCTTTGAGAGGACTGAACAACAACGGAAATCGAAAGCGTCTCTCAAAGAAGCAGAGAATGAAATTGCGCGTATGTTTCTCGAGAAAGTCGAGTTGGAAAAGCAAATTGCAGAACTGCAGAATTTCCCAGAAGAAGCTACTGGATTCGGTTCTCCGATTACAGACTCGACATCGGAGACTGACATGGCAGAAAACGGCATCACAAACGATTTGACTGGCGGATCCAAAAACGACGAGATGGAGTCTGTTGACAACAATGAATTGGGCGAAGATGCGATGATGGAAGACATGTTCATCTTGCTCGCCAGTCTTGAAATTCAGTGTGATGCATTCCGTGAGTGTCTCGAGAAAGCGCAGGGCGAACAAGCTGTGGTTACGGCTGTGGAACTATCGCGACGACGTGGAGCGTTGACAATTTGAAGTCTCTATCTCTGGTCTATTTAATGATCCCATTTACTCCTTGCCGCTTGGCTGTGTCATCGTTGGATTGACGCATTTTCTTCCGTCACCAAACCCTTCTTGTCTTCCGTCTCACCCGCTTGGAGTCGACAGAAGTTCTGATGTTGACGTAGCGCACGCTCTTCCTCAAAACTACGGTGGCACATCGTACAGACGCGTCGCTCCACTGCTTTGGGACGCAACTCTTTCCAATGGGCATCGAAAGTCGCTGCATCCGGGAACGAGAAACCACAAGTGGAGCACGTCGTCGATTCCTCATTCTCTTTGTGTCCGTGACTTGCTGAAGCGGAGCGTACACGGCGTGTGTACCAGTCAGGTTGAATCGATGCATCATTGCCATGCTTAGAGATCTCATGCTGACGACGAGCGTCATCGTTCTTGAACGTCCGATCACAGTGACCACACGGCAGCGATGAAGTCGACTTCGCGGCACCAGCGACACGGAGCTCGTGCACCATGTGCGCATGCGTCTTGAGACCTTGAGCCGTCTTGAACGTCTTTGCACACGGCTCACACTTCAATTCTCCGTCTGGTTCATTCGTCTTCGTGACCTTGGCTTCTGACACTGCGGCTGCCGCAGTCCCATCAGTGAGTGATCGCTTCCGCTTTCGATCCACCTGCTGCTCCACCGCCTGGACCCCTCGCTCGAAGATGAACAGCGTGCTGCTTTGCTCCTTCCGCTCGCCATGCAGCAGTACACGATGGAAGGACTTGCCGTTTTGATGGCGCTTGCGTTCGTATGCCACTGCGAACTCATGGTCGTCGTCCACGTCGTCCACTTGGCGCACGAGCTGCAGGCCGGCCTTGAGCGCCCGCTCTCGCGCCTCCCATCGCTCTGGCTGTCCTTCTGCCAGCGTCAAATGGATGCTACCGCCTTCTTTCCGCAGCAGGTGTGTTGCTGAGGCGTAGAAGTGCGAGAGCAGACTCTGGTGGCGCTGCACATTCTCCTCTCCACAATGTGGGTGGTTGAACACGATGCGGTCGAAGACGCGCGCCACCGACGCAGCGCCCTGCGCGTTGCCCAGAGATACCTGTAAGTTAGTGGCATCTACGCGGTGCAGTAGCGTCGCGCCGAGCTCCCGTAGCTGCGCGCAGATGCGCACGGCCTCGGGGTACTTGGCCACGAGCTCCTCGTATGAGTCATACGACGTGGCCACGAGACGCACGCTGCGACCACCACGCTCGATCTGCTGCCGCAGGAACGCCAAAGAGAAGGAGAAGTTGCCGTCTCCCACTGTCAGCACGTCGAGCGGCGGCTGTGGCGCTGGCGGCGGCCGCGCGTCTTCATCGGCACTGCCGCTGGTGTCGGCCATTGGCATCATCAATCGACTCGCCACGAGGGCATGGGCCGACCAAATAGAGCCACCCGGAGGGATAAATTCACCAAGCGTGGAGTACTGAATCAACGTAACACGCGACTTGCTGTCCCAGTCGTTGAAGCATCTGTCTGCCTGCCATGCAACGCTCCGACCGTCGCAATGCGGCGCCGCGTGACTCACCACCGGTCGCATGCAGCAGATACAACAGAGCATGTAGCAGAGCGGCAGAAGCAGGCATGAGAGCACGCACACACCATCACAGTTTGTACACAATAACAGCTCACTGACCTTGGAATAAACCCCAAATCAGTATATTTAGGGTTCTGAACTTCAGTCACGGATATCGAAGGGGGGAAGACAACTGAGTTTGGATAGTACGATGATCCGCCATGAGCGGTCGTGGGCATATGGCAGTCGAGAACGGCACCAGGGCACCAAGTGGAAGGTTGAGTCGCTGGATCTCTGCAACAATGCCAGCGCAGGATGAAGGGCGGAAGACGCGAGGCGCCATTCTGCAGACGACCACACACAGAGAACGATGCAGCTAAGCTCGGGAGTCTTGGCGCTAGCCACCGCCGTCGTGTGCGTCGCTCAAGCGGCTGAGCTGTGTGACTATGGAGAGCTTACGGTCCAGCTTATCGACATCGCGGAGCCAGCATTTCAATGCCAATCTGTCAGTGGCTACAGCTTCGTGCCTCCGTCGACACTGCCAACCTCTGAGCAGGTGAAGACCATCTGCGCCAAGTGTCCAGATCTCATTAGTGCGGCTGCCAAGGCCAAGCTGCCTACGTGTGCGCTGTCTTTCGACAATGGCAACACTGTGACTGTTGATAAGCTGTTCAGCGGCATTGTCGGCGCATGCGCTGGCAGCGGCAGCAACAACAAGGGCGGCAACAGTGGGACAGGTGGTAACAGCGGTAGTGCTGGTGGAGCGACCAGTGCCCCACCAGCCACCAGTAAAAGCCAGAGGCGAGTGCTTCTCCGTCGCCATCATCGTCATCCCTATCACCTTCAGCGCCATCTTCTTCACCTCCATCGCCACCTTCGTCATCACCCTCTCCATCTCCATCTTCGACTCCGTCGGCATCGGCATCGGCATCGGCAAACAGCTCCAACGCGACGGACACGACAGACTC
>KE464076.1:0-42645 GCA_000387445.2 Pythium aphanidermatum DAOM BR444 | reverse complement strand
TTCACCGTGCATTTGTCCTTCACTTGAACATGGAGTATCTTGGTTTCTGAAAAACCTGAAGGCAGTAGGTTTGTAACTCTAAGCAGTTTCTCTCAACATAGAAGTGAGACTCGTCGCATTGAGGCTCTGGCAGAATGCGGCGTCCGTCAGGCACGAGCGACGAGCGGCGTCCGCTGCTGGCTCCCTCCAAGGGCGACGCTCAGACACAGCAGGACGCCGGTGCGTGGAGCCACGCTTACGCGGCCACAGCGCCATCGGCGCGGCAGAAGATGTGGGATTTCGCGCGTTCTCCATATGCATCGACCGCTGCCGTCGCCGATATCACGCACTCCGGAGCCGCGACTGGGTTCACTCAGGTCTCGCAGCCTACAGAGTCGTCGCAGATCAACAAGAGTGGGCGCAGTTTGCGCCGAGGCAGCGATGCGTTCACTTACGACACAATGATGCAGCTTTCTGTATCGCGCAACCCTCTCCGCCACGAGAAATTCCGGTCCTTCGTCATCTGGCTCATCACATCGTCCATTTTGTTCCTTGTCAATCAACTTACGACTCTTCCTGTTGGTTTCTTTCCAGCGTATGCTCAGGAAACGCTTCATATGACGCCAGTAGAGTTGAGTCTTTTCTTCTCGATCTACCCACTGTGCATCATGGTGAGCAGTCCGCTAGCAGCATCGAAGAGCCCTGCAATCGGCCGGCAAACGATCATTTGTCTGGGAATGGTACTCAGTGGTACAACTACGATCGCCTTCGCGTACACATCATCTGTTCCAATGGTGTTTTTGTGGCGAGTCTGCCAAGGCTTGGGTGCTGGAGCTGCTGTTGTCGGCGCATTTTCGATGATAACCGAAGAATTCTCGTCCAGCATTGGGCAGATACTTGTCGTTCAGGAGTTCATTGTTGCAGCAGCATTTGTATCTGCTCCTCCACTGGGTAGTATTTTGTATGGCTACTACGGATTTCAGTTGCCGTTCTTGGCATCTGGTGTTGCTCAATTGATCGTGGTGATGGGGGTCCCATTTCTTTTCATCGAGTATTCGCTCCCCGACGGTCTCTACTCCAAGAGTAGCGCGTTTGCCTCATCCTTATATCCTTCAAGCAAGGATGGAGTTGGATTTCGGGATGTTCTCACTCCAACCTGTTGCTTGTGCCTTCTTCTCACTGTATTTGCAATGGCTTCTTTCGGATTCATTGATCCATATCTGGGAACCCATATGCAAAATGTCCTCGGTGCTCAACACGTCGCTGTCGGTTTCGGTTTTGCCTTGAGTGCTCTCGTCTATTTTCTTGGCGGAGTGGCTTACGTTTGGTTAAGTCGTACTTGCGGCTGTAAGCAAGTCATCATATTTGGTCTTCTGCAGCTGTCACTGGGGTTCTTCTTCTTGGGACCTCCTCCCTTTTTGAATACCTTCTTCAGTGATCATGATCGTCTGTGGTCGACGCAGTACATATCGCTCATTTTTATTGGCTGCGGCGCTGCCTTGGCCATCGCGCCAGGGCTACCTCTTACACTTGCGAGTGTTGCGACGTCCGGTACCCAGGCGTTTAACCTGGTGATTGGTTTATTCTCTGCAGCAATCTACTTCGGCCAAGCCCTGGGGCCATTCGTAGCGCTTTTGCTTATGCAAGTTCTTCCTGAAACCAACACCCCCAACTGTTTCGTCAACACTGGGTCGATGAAGGATAGTGCCGCGACCGGCTGCTTGTCTTCGTTGCCATGGGCATTCACAGTCTACTCTTTTGCTGCCGTCGCCTTACTCTTCCTCATAGCTACCCGTTTATCAACCGGAGAGGCTGTGGTGGAGATGCTACAGACAAAACGTCGGGTTTCACTGAATCGCCAGGCCTCTGAGTACGGACAGTTCGTGTTCTTCGATGACGAGGAACAGGATGACGATTTTTCCTGACCATTCTCGTAGTATCGCTTTTCAACTAACATTAGGGATAAAAATCGCTTTTCTATCAGAATGCATTCTCGCTGATTCAGTACACTGGGTTTCTAGAGGCAACATCCCAGTCCAATGGCCGCACCAACTGCCAAGCCGCCGCTTGCGAGGCCTCGCACTTCCTCACGCCCGCATGCGGAGAGCAGAGAGGCCGCGGCGTCGGACGGCCCGTCCAAGGCTCGAGCGCTGCCCAAATTCATCTCCAGCGTCGCTGCCGGCATCCGCGGCGCCGTGTCGGCCTTCACGACACTCGTAAGCTGAGTTGCCCTTCGGACGTCGTCCGACTTGACAATCTCACGCAATTGTCTGTGATAGCGGCAGGACGAGCTCTCATTCGTGTCATTCAAGGCGCTGTGGGCTTCGCATCGCTTGAGTGTGCTGTTCCACGTCGAGTTCTGGGACAGCACGCCGACTGACGTCCACCGAGCTGTTCTCCAGGTCGCCATGGGTACGTAAAGGATGAATGCGTTCCATCCTCACAGGCTAAAGTCTACGCGTATAGATCTGTTAGTGCAAGCAACAGAGCAGCTGACAGCAGCACCACAGTCCAGAGAACCATTCGTCTCTCTTGTTGGCCACTGCTTCGCTTTATACTGTGCATATCGAGTACAACTGAGTGAACCTCGACTGAGGATAGCTGTCGATCTGCCCGCGTGGCGTGCGCTCTCAAGTGCTGTAGAAATGTTGGAAACTGCGCGCAATGCCACGGATATGGGAGACATAGCCCTGGTAGCGCTGGGTGTGATACGAAGACTCGAACACGAAGACAACGCGTTCTTGCGTTGTTTGGGTGGATGCGCGAGCGAGTACAGACTTGAAGGGCGCAAGAAAGAGCTTCGTTCATCTCAGATACAATCGTATCTGACCCCAGCGAGCTTACCGAAGGTAATGGCTAGAAAAGAGGATTTTGTGGATGATATTATTGTGCAGCTTGAAGCTCTCAGTTCCCAGTACAACTCCTCTCTTCAGCTTCTGTCAAACGGAATAAACACGATCACTACGGCAGCAACTGCGTCAACTGAGCAAAAGAGCAAATCCAGAGGTCGTGAACAGTCCCAATTATCCTTTCTTCGGCGTAGTCGCCCTCCACAAACACGCCGCGAGAACACTTTGGATCCAGGTCTATGGACCGAATCAAGGAATGAAGACAGCGCGAGATGGCTATCACAACTACGCCGATCGTTCGATCGTTTAGTACCAAACTCAAGCGGGCCAATTGTAAACCCAAGGGCCAGGCGTTCATCACTGCACCTCGATGTCTCATCAAGTGATGTCGATGAGGCACTCCTGGCACTGGAACAGGAACTCGAAGACGTCACAGAAGAAGATGAGATCTCAGAGAACCGAAACATTCACGATGTGTCTGTCGAATCAGTACCTCAGTCAGCTTCAAGCTCCCAACATGTGCCCAAGGTGATGCGTACAAGATCTTTTTCAGTAGCTTCCAGCGCCTACGAGAGTGATGGACTCGATGAGTTGGAAGCTGAGTTGTCTCGAGCGGTTCTCGAACCTAAGTTGGCACAGAAACCGGCAACTGTTACACCAAACGAATACCCTCAACGCCAAACACGGTCGCTAAGACCTCGAGGGCGATCAGCATCTCTAGTATCAGTGAATACACAAAGCGATGGGCTCAGTGAGCTAGAGGCAGAGTTGGCCCAGAACGTGGCTGTGCCAACGTCAGAGCCACCTCAACGGCAATTCTCACTTGCGAAGAAGAAGTCTTCACCCATCCAGGTAGCAGAGGGGATCGTGAAATCACGTTCGAAGCCTTCTCCAAGCATTCGTACGCGACAATCCACTCGTGCCTCAAGCTTCGATAGTGAAGATACGGAGCTAGACTTCTTGCAGCATGAGCTTGACGCAGCCATCGAGCTAAACTCTGCAGCTGAGTCTCCTCGCCAACGACGTCGCAAGAATGAAGTCGGCATGCCCTATTCAGTGTCCAAGCCTTCCCGGCCGTGCAATGAACCACTCGCCAAGTCCATGGGAACTCGACGTAGTCGACGGTTATCTATCGCATCATCAGGGATGGAAAGTGATGCTGAACTCCTCGCATTGCAAGCAGAGCTCGCAGCTGGACCCACCATCATAGCAAAGAGTGTGCCAAGACGTACTGAAGCACCATCTACTAGAAAGCGTTCACGGGCGAAATCAGAGTCCAGTGAAAGTGACGAGGAGCTGAAGTTGCTTGAAGGAGAGCTGGCAGCGAATCCTGTGTCAGCATCGTCTGCAACCCAGTCGCTACGGACTAAACGAGCGACTAGCAAGCCAAAGCCAAAAGAGAAGACTCCAATTCAACGTCGGCAGACTCAGCGAGCGAGAAAAGAGAGTTCAACAGTACAGGTCAATACTTCTGATCAGCCTCCAAAGAAGACGCGCCGCTCGGCGAATCGTTCGACACAACACGATTCAGCTGGGGTGTCCACTAATCTGTCAACAGCAGTTATGCCAGCGCATGTTGGAGTGACAACAAGAATGTCTTCGAGACGGTCGATAGCTTCATCGTATGATAGCGATGGATTAGCCGAGTTAGAACAAGAACTCCGAGCCTTCTCTTAGTCACAGGACGTCTGAAATACTCCAAGGGATTATTTCTGGAAATACAATGACTGTGGCTCGAAGCACAGAGACAACGCTCAAGGTCGTCCCTGGATCACAGCAAGGCAACGGCGGCGATGAAGGATGGCGGGTCGTGCTCCTGCGAGCATTGATTTTGGGAGATTTAGACCGTAAGTGGCGATTGTCGCCGGTGCTGATCTTTGATCGATTATCTCATGATTCTGCCAGGCGTGGCACTAATACTTGAGGATCAAGTTGAAGCTATATCCCTTCCATTCACGAAGCACATGCCGTCGTGGAAAGTTCAGTGGGAGTCTTCATATTGGTGCGTATGTCTAAATGGCAGGCTGGCTTCATGCGCTAAACAGCTTACCCACCAGGTGGATGCTTAAGGAGGCAACACCGTTGTTCATTGCGTCTGCATATTCGCAACCGGTTATTATTGAGTGGCTGTTGGCGCGCGGTGCTGACCGTGACTCAAAATGCTACTTAAACCTCATTCCTTTTGATGTTGTGGGAGAATGCTGCGAGACTTCTTCGATACGAAGTACTAGAAACGACAAAGAAGTCGTTCTACGAAGTGAACGATGTCGGCAATCTCTCTCGACGCCGCCTTCACTCCCAGCACCTCCAATAGACAATATCGACTTGGCGTCTCATGCATCCAGTCAAACTGTTGTGGTTAAAGCCCCGTTGGGTTCAAAAGCGTCACCTTCATCCAAAAATTCCGCTGCAAACGAGATCTCAGTGACGCAAACGGTGTATAGGTGCTTAGTCGACATTGTATGGAATACGCCACTATCGAATGGAGCACTGATAGACAAATACGAGGTCAAGTATCGACAAGTTGCTGACGACGACAGTTCGGATGCCGACAATGGCAGCTGGCGAGTTGAAAGAACGAACCACAATCGCAAGAGCAAACGACAGGCCATCGTCCTTGAAGGACTTCAATTCAGCACGTCATACGAGTTCATGCTGCGATCGTGGAATGTCGCCGGGAAGGGGGAATGGGGCCGATTGTACAAGTACCGAACCATGACATCGCCGGAGCAGTCAGATTAGAGAGGATCTTAACAATGTGTGCATTCTACCTAGTCTGTCGCGGTCTTTGCTCATTTGGGTTTCAGGTGAGACTGTCCAGACGCGTCAACGACACGCCCGAGAGAAGTGAAGTGTGGCGAAAAACAAAACAGTGCGGCGCTGACGGATGCTAACATGGCTGCACCGTAGGCTGGGCCATCAACTGAGAGTAGATACGTCCAACCGGACATTACTGTAGAAAAAAAAAGAACATGAGACACTGCACTTCACTGCAGTGAACGACTGACTTACTGGGTGAGATGGTCCGCGCAACAGACTGTTAGGAACACAAGACGAGTGAATCGCCGAGATACAGGAGCAAAAGCACAACTGAACGCACCGTAAGTGATGAAGATATCCCCATGAACGCCCCAACACGCTCTGGAGACACGAGCGTAGTCTGAAGACCAATGGAGCTGGCTCGCAGCATACTGATCGAGACAACTTGCGGAATCAACAGCAAATAAACACTACGAATGTTGCGCGCGTACGACAGAGCCAAGAAGGTCGCAACGTAGACAAGACTCGAGAGCTGCAGCAAGAGCCGCTCGGATTGAACGAGTCGAGTAAATAAACCGACCGAAATGCTACCAAATGCGCCAAGCAATCCCATGTAGCTCAAAACAAAACCACGGGACTTGGGATCAGTGCCGAACTTATCTTCTAGCATCGTCGAAAAATGAGTTCGGTAGAGAATCGCCGCCATTGCGAGCAGTAGTCGGGCGATCAAAAGTGTTTGCGCCGGGCCGCTTTCATTCATGATATTCTTGAACTCGAACAGCTTATCTTTTGCCTCGGACAGAAGCTGCTTGTAGTTGATGCGCTTGGCCTTCTCCAGGTTGCGTGACGCTGATACATACGTGCTATCTGCGTAAAAGAAATACACGAGTGCATAGTTGACGCTCAATACAGCGACAGTTAGCATGGTGGTGTAGTTGAATCCATTAGGAATGGCACCAACGTATCCCCCCACAACAGGCCCGATGATGAAGCCAGCGTTGGAAGCTGCATTGAGCCGTCCGATGGCAGCGGACCGAGCCGCCGGATCGAGGTCATCAGTGACAGCGACCTTAATGATATCGAGAGAGTGCTTGAAGAGAGCGGGTGGGATACGAGAGAGGATCACGAGGTAGATGTTCCACGATAGGCCAAGGATGACATAGCCAACAGAGGCGCCGACGAAGCACGCGAGAAGCACTTGACGACTGCGCCACAACGACTCCTGAGAAGAGAGAGCATAGCGGAGCGGTCCTCGCCACGCACCGGCCGTAGACATCACTGAGCCCACCAGCAATTGGGGCCGAGAAGAACTGGATGAACCCGTACATGCTCATGATATATCCGAAAGCGACAGCGCCTGTGTGTCATGGTGAGATCACGAGAGAACAGCAGACGCGCAGTAGTTGTCGCACCGCCTTCCATTCCCTTGACGTAGGATGCAAGCGATGGGATGATCATGGACACTGCCATGAGGTCGAGGAACGATACGACGTAGAGCACATGCAGGCGGAGCCAGCGCAGAGGCGGAGCCATGGCACAGGCAGAGGACATCACGATGGCGTCTCCAGGTCACTGCCACGTACCAGAAGACGGTCGATTACGGATCAGACGGGTCGGGTCGCCACACGGGTTGAACCTTCCCACAGTTGAGCGTGTTTACCCGGCCTGGTTACGTGGACACCACAGGAAGGTTCTGCAACCCAACCCACGCAAGTGTAGCCACCAGAGACCGGCCCGTCAACCCGAACCCATCAGCGCCGCCCTGCCCTCCGTTGGCCACAATCCAAGATCGAACAATGGCGACCAAGGTGACGCTCTCGAGCGCCAAGCTCCAGATCGAAGACGTGTGCGCGGCCGCGGCGCTGGGCGCCAAGGTGGCTGCGGACGTGGCCGACGCCACCGCCACGCAGTGGGCACCTACCGTAGACGCCGACAGCCAGACCGAGGAGGCGCTGCGCAGTCTCGCACTCCCGCAGGACACCGCCCAAAGCCACCTCCCGTCCACCACGCGTGCGGTGCTCCTCGTGCTTGTGCACCGCCTACTGCGAATCAAGCAGACACCTGCGGCTGTGGACCACGCGCGCTTCTTCCTGGCGCTGCTCAACCACAACATCTTGCCGTTGATTACCTCAGGCCCTGCTGATGTCGCAGCGCTCACGCTCTTTGCTGCTGCTGAAGGTCGTGGTCTTGCCCGTGTCAACGGCGTGGTCACGGAACTCAGCGCTGCCGTCGCTGCTGCGTCGATTGAGCTCCCTGCGCAGCCTCTCGGTACGAGCGAGAAGCAGATCCTCGCTCAATCGCCGATCGTGCTGCTCGCTGTGTCGTGTCTTGCCATTGGCGGTGCCCATGGCCTTCTCCCAATTGCCGATGCTGTGGCCGCACTTTCGTGCGAGGCTCTTCAGGTCAACTCCGTTCCATTCGCGGCTGAGTTCGTGGACGCTAGCCGTCCGCACCGTGGTATCGTCACCTCAGCGACGAACCTGCGACTCATGCTGGACGCCTCGAAGTACGTCAACTCACGCAAGGACTTCGTATTGGACCCCGACTGCGTCCGCTACATTCCACAGTACCATGGCCCTGTGCGCGATACCGTGGCAAACGCCTACAAGACGTTGGAAGTGGAGCTGAACAGCGCAGTGGCCACTGATAACGCCGTGCTCAAGACTGCTGGTGACTTCCACCCACAAGCCCTGAAGACGGCGCTCAAGCCAACGCTGGACGGGCTGCAGATCCTTCTTCGAGGCAGCAACGACCGCCGTCGAGCACTAAAGGCTGATGCTGCCCCTATCACCACGACTTCGACCTGTGCGATTGAGCTCGTGGAGACGGCCTTCAAGGCGCTCATCTCCGAAACGGAGCTGTCCTTCGACTTCTTCAACCAGGAAGAGGAGCTGCTGAAGGCGAAGCTGTCCGAGAAGAACGCGAAGGCTCAGGAAGCGGCGGCGAAGGCAGCGGCCGCTCAAGCGAAGGAGGACGAAAAGCTTGCGACCATGACAGAAGCTCAGCGCCAGAAGGTTCTTGAGAAGCGTCAGAAAAAGCTGGAGAAACAGAAGGAGAAGGAAGGTGCTAAGAAGACTGCCAAGGATGACGTGAAGATCGGTACTGGAAGCAGCGCGGTGCGTCAGCATCTCTTGAGTCTCGGTGATGATTGGGCTTCTCGTCTGTCTGCTTTCGACCTTCGTGTTGGCGGATTCTCTGCGTTCTTGGATGATCTCTTTGTGCGTCTTGGCTCTGGCGGTTCGCGCCGCAAGCCAAAGATTGCTAAGGGCTCGCAGGATTTCCTTCCTCACCAGATGCAGCTTCGTGAGAAGATCTTCAACAAGATCCGAATGGTCTTCAAGCGTCACGCAGGTGTCGAGATTGAGACCCCAGTGTTTGAACTCAAGGAAACTTTGACCGGAAAGTACGGTGAAGACAGCAAGCTCATCTACGATCTCGCCGACCAGGGTGGTGAGCTACTCGCCCTTCGCTACGACTTGACTGTCCCCTTCGCCCGCTTCATGGCCCTCCACAACCCAGGCAACATCAAGCGCTACCACATCGCCCGTGTGTACCGCCGTGATAACCCTCAGATGGCTCGTGGTCGCTTCCGTGAGTTTTACCAGTGTGACTTTGATATTGCTGGCACGTACGCGCCAATGATGCCAGACGCGGAAGTGTTGTCGATCGGTATTGAGGTTCTGCAGCAGTTCCCAGAACTGGGTCCATTCAAGGTGAAGCTCAGCCACCGCCTTCTTCTTGATGCCATTCTTGCAATCTGTGGTGTGCCACCGGAGAAGTTCCGCACGACGTGCAGCGCCATCGACAAGCTGGACAAGGAACCATGGGCGAACGTTCGCAGTGAAATGGTGGATGAGAAGGGCATCCCAGGAGAAGTTGCAGCCAAGATTCAGCACTTCGTTTGCCGAGTGGGCTCGCCACGTGAGCTTCACTCCCAAATGATGCAGGAGAAGCTTTTCGGTGACAACGCTGACGCCAAGAAGGCCATGGACGACCTTGACCTGCTCTTTGGTTACCTTGATGCGATGGGCGTCCTCGACTACATCTCTTTTGATCTTAGCTTGGCTCGTGGTCTTGACTACTACACCGGCTTGATCTATGAGTTTGTCCTCACGAGCCCTGAGCACAATGTCGGTTCGATTGCTGCTGGTGGCCGCTACGACAACCTCGTCGGAATGTTCTCTGCTACTGGACAGCAGATCCCGTGCGTCGGTGTCAGCATGGGTATTGAGCGCATCTTCGGTATTCTCCAGGCCCACGCTGAAAAGACGAGCGGTGTGAACAAGGCGACGTCGCAGGTGCTGGTGGCATCGACAGGAGGGGCTCTTGTGATGCCTCGTTTGGAGATTTGCAAGGAACTCTGGCGTGCCAACATCTCGGCGGAGATCATGCAGATCGAGAATCCAAAGTTCACGAAGCAGCTCCACTACGCCCTCGAATCGGGCATCCCGTACATGGTCGTCGTGGGTGAAGATGAACTGGCCAAGGGTGAGGTGAAGATCAAGGAGATGCTCTCGAAGGACGAGGTCACTGTTCCACGCGCTGAAATGGTTGCGGAGCTGCTGCGTCGCAACTGTCCGACGACAGACACGTTGAGTGTCTAATGGGTTCCGTGGTTTTAGTGTTTCGCACATGGGGAGACGAATAAACCGATGCTTTCATTCTGTTGTAGTACTTCCTGAGCCTAGTAGTGCGTCTTCCAATCGCCGACCAGTCACCAAAAGACGCCGGCCTCTCTTATGTCGTCAGCTGCTTACACCCCTGGAGATGCTTGTTCACCAAGCGTCTCCACAACGCCAGGCAATGATGTTGCATCCGGACATCGTGGAGCCGCTGCGGCAGCTGTGCATCCGGTGTCGGTCAAACAGTTTCAACAGGCCGAGTTCGATGCGAAGCGCCAACGAGATATGCTCGAGTCGATGGAGACGAAAGCGCGGCAGCTGTGTGATGATACGCGATGCCATTACGACTTGTTACTTCAGCGCCAGAGATCACAGCACGAACGTCAGCTGCTGGCGCTTCAGAATAAGCTGAAAGAAGTGATCGGGTCGTCTATATCGCTCAGCGAGCATCGCCAAGCGCTTGGCGAACTAGCCAAAGCCCATGAACGCGACATGCGCGCGATCACAAAGGTTCACGAGGACGAAGTCGCGACACTCAGACTGCGATGGAAGCAATTGACAAACGAGCAGCAGCTCCAACGCAGTCGAGCATTTCAGACAGAAAAGGATATGCTGTTGGACAAGATGACACAGCTCGAAGCTGAAAGGAACGACGCGATGAAGCTGTGGCACGAGCAGGAGTTGGGTACGGACAAACTCCCATGGGACGTGTCCAGGGCTCACGATAGTGTGGTGAATAGCGACATTGGCGGCTCAGAAAGAGATGCACAGTGCATTGGAAGCGGCCCAGGGCTCCGAAGGGAAGCTAGAGGAAGCATGCAGACACATCAAGAGTCTGAAGGCACAGCTTCAGAAGGTCGATAGAATAACTGCGAAGCTCAAGGCCGAGCGACGAGCCCACGCGGCCGAGCGAACAGAGTGGCAACGAGAGATGAAGGAGACTACGACCGCTAACGCAGAGCTATCTAAACGTGTGTGCGTGCTAGAGGTCGAGTGCCGACACGCTCAAGAAGACCACACGAGGACGGCAGGCGACGTAGTGGAGCTACGGGTAAGTGAGTAACTACTACGTCGCATGATCTTCAATGGGATAACCAAGCAGTAGGATACGCTCGCAGCTAGTCGTCGGCAGGTCTCGGAGCTGGAACAAGCGATTGCGAGCGCAAACGCGAAGGAGCGAGCCACCACAGAGTTCCACGAGCAACAGCGGGCGCAGTTCGATAAAGAGCGAGGCCAATGGCGCGCATTGGAGCTGCAGTTGCGCAGCGCAGTGGCACAGACGACGCAGCAAATCGTCGAGTTAGAACACAAGAAGCAGACAGCAGAGTTGCTCGTGCAGGTGAGACGCCGTAGCGCCCGAGGCTGAGAGGAGTTTGGTTTTCATTGCGTCGTGGCTCAGTCGCTGCAGGCACAAGCGACGCAGCGCACGGCCCAGCACGAGCAACAGGTAGTGCAGTTCACCCAGCGCATGAGGGCGCTGGAGGCCAAGTGCGCGCGCGCCAAGCAGCGAGTGGCGGCGCTGGAGGAGCAGTGCGCAGAGCTGCAGGACGAGGAGCGCACGAGCCGGCTGCTGCTGGCACCGAGACGCCGCGCTCCCCCGTCATAAGCGATTGCTCGCGTGAAGCAACTTCGAGAAGGTTCCAGACGGCGGTTGGCTCGAGTCTGGCGGCTGGTCTGAGAGCATGGTCTGTCGCAGGGGAGTGAGGGCGTCGAAGGTGTCGAAGGCGTGGAAGGCAGGCCGGCATGCACACCCAGGCGTGGCGACGCCCAGACAATGACGTGTCCACCGGAGGGGTTGGAGGTGACGCGCGTTCTGTATCACGGGGTGTAATTATTTTCAGCAGGTGATTAGTCCTCTGTTTTCAGTATCTAAACCCTCTGTAATCTGTTACGGGTGTTTCAATCGGTTTCGTCAAGTATCCTGTCTTCGCAGGTCGCACGGGGGATTTTCGGCTGGTGGTTCTAGAACCACGCACTCGACGCCCTCGCCCCGGCCTCACTTCGGCAGTTCCCCATCGTCTCTCTCTCCCCCAGCACCATGTCGGTCATCGGTCTGGACTTCGGCAACGTCGACTGCGTCATTGGCCAGGCCAAGCGCGGCGGCATCGACATCATCCTCAACGAGAACTCGAACCGCAAGAACCCCAACCTCGTGTGCTTCCAGGGCAAGCAGCGCTTCATCGGCGAGGCCGCTGTGAGCGTCGCCCGTGCCCACTTCAAGAACACGGCCACGGACATCAAGCGCCTCATTGGACGCAAGTTCAAGCACCCAGAAGTGCAGAAGGAGATCGCGCAGCTCGCGTACAAGTGCGTGGAGCTCCCGAACGGTGACGTCGGCGTCGTGCTCAACTACAACGATGAACCAGTCACGTTCACGTGCGAGCAGGTCGTGGCTATGATCCTCAACAAGATGCAGGCCATCGCGGCTGCCGCCAACGAAGGCGTTCGCCCTGCTTACGCGGTCATGTCCTGCCCGGGCTTCTACACGGATGTCCAGCGTCGCGCGCTCCTGAACGCGACCAAGATCGCTGGCATGAACTGCCTCCGTCTGCTCAACGAGCACACTGCCATTGCGCTTGCCTACGGTATCTACAAGTCGGCCCGCAACCTCTTCCACGAGTCGGAGCCACAGCACGTCATGTTCATCGACATGGGTCACGCCAGCTACACGGTGTCGATCGTTGCTTTTGTGCAGGGTAAGCTTCAGGTCAAGGCCGCCACCTTCGACCGTTTCCTTGGTGGTCGTGACTTCGACTACGCTCTCGCCGTCGATGTGGCGAAGCAGTTCGAGGAGAAGCACAAGATCAATGCCCTCAACGACGCTAAGGCACGCATTAAGCTCCTGGCGGCCTGTGAGAAGGCGAAGAAGAACCTGTCGCCACACGGTGTCAACGCGACGTACGTCAACATTGAGTGCCTTGCGGACGAGAAGGACTACAGCGGCCAGGTGACGCTCGAGCACTTCGAAGAGCTCATTGCGCCACTTCTCAACCGTCTTGAGGACCCAATCCAGCGCGCCCTCAAGGACGCGGGTATCGACAAGTCGCAGCTCGCCAGCGTCGAAATCGTTGGTGGTGCCACCCGTGTGTCGAGCGTCAAGCGTCGTCTCTCTGACATTCTCGGCCTTGACAAGGAGGCTCAGAACTACGGTCTGAGCACCACTCTGAACGCGGACGAGTCGGTTGCCCGTGGTTGTGCTCTTCAGTGTGCGATCCTCTCGCCTGTGTTCAAGGTGAAGGAGTTCCACATTGCTGACAAAGTCCACCTTCCTGTCCGCGTGACGTGGGAGGATGGCAACGCGTCTGCTCCTATGGACACGGCCGACGACAACGACGAGGACGTGAACATGGAGGCTGCTGGTGACAGCACCATCGTCATCTTCGACCGCAAGGACGACTACCCGAAGACTAAGCGCATCACCTTCCGTCGCGATGCCGCTTTCTCGATTGACGCGGCCTACGATGAGACTGCTCAGCCATACCTGCCTCCAGACTACGTCCTGAACCTTGGCAAGTACACCATCTCGGGTCTTCCAGCTGGCGAGAAGGGCGCGGAGGTCCCAAAGATTCGCGTGAACGTCAGCCAGGACATCAACGGCATTTTCTCCGTTGCCTCGTCCCAGCTGATGCAGGAGATTAAGGAGGAGGAGAAGCCTGCCGAGGAAGCCAAGGAGGGCGAGGCCAAGGAGGCTGAGGAGAAGCCTGCTGAGCCAAAGAAGAAGCGCTTCCGCAAGGTGGAGCTGAAGGTTGAGGCCAATGTGCCAGGCCTTTCGCCTACTGAAATCACCTCGGCGACCGAGCAGGAACTTGCTATGGCTCACCAGGACCGCGTCATTGAAGAAACGTTCAACAAGCGTAACGAGCTTGAGAGCTTCGTCTATGATATGCGTGCCCAGGTTACGGACCGTCTTGCCGAATACATCTCGTCCGACGAGAAGAATGCGCTTGAGGACAAGCTCAACGAAGTTGAGGACTGGCTGTACTCCGATGAGGGCTTCGACAGCACGAAGTCGGTGTACCAGAGCAAGCTTGATGAGATGCGCAAGATCACGTCCCCAGTCGAGTTCCGTCTGACCGAGAGCACTGAGCGTGGTGTTGCCACTTCTGAGCTTCAGAACGTCCTTGAAGAGTACAAGCGTATGGCCAACTCGTCGGACGCTTTGTACGCTCACTGGACCCCTGAGGAGCGTGAGAAGCTCCGCAAGGCCGCTACGGATGCTGAGTCGTGGCTCTTTGACGAGCTTGCTAAGCAGGCGAACCTGAAGCCTACTGACACTCCAGTTCTCACGTCGGCTGCCATCCGAAGCAAGATCGTCGCTGTGCGTGCCGTCGCTCTTCCGATTGTTACCAAGCCAAAGCCGGCCCCGAAGGTTGAGACCCCAGCTGCCCCTGCTCCGGAGCAGAAGGAAAGCGCCTCGGACGAGAAGGAGAGCGAGAAGATGGACCTGGACTAGGCGCAGTCTTGTGTACCAGCTACTCCTAGTCAGAGAACGTTCCACCGAATCGATTATGATGACCCTCTATTCCTCCTTCGTTTTTCTTTTGGTTGGTATGTATTCAGAGATAAACAATCTAGCCTCAATCCGTTAGACACATGGATTCGTCATTTCATATTGCACGACAGCAGCGCCCTAGTACACGATGATGTTTCGTGTGCCAGCGCTCTCAATGACGCTCCAGCACTCTCGGTTTCGATCGATCACTGCCACTTCTGCTACCAAGATGTACGTTCCCTTGGATGAAATGAGCTTGTCCGTAAGGTTCACTGCTATCTCAAAGGGGTAGTATGCCAACCCGTTTGACGTGAGCAAATCCGGTCCATTTCCGTCGACTTGTAAGACGGTCTCGTCCACCGTTGTAGCTGATCCAAACTTGACGCTTACGAGGTATTCATCCGCAAGATGCAGCCTCGTCGTGACTTGGATACACGCGACATCGTCTAATGTAAATTTGGTGGAAGTGAAGGTGACAGCACCTTTCAATACACAAGAAAACTGAGTACCGAGTGCAACTCCGACCTGCGATCGGGGACGCGGCTTCGACGGGAATACAGCGACCTCATTGTGCGTCAGAAAACTCGCTTTCGATGTGATAGTGAACTCACTTAGTGTACAGCGAAAGAACTGGTGCGGCATCGGTTTGGGCCAACTCATGACCTCATCCAGTAACTGACGAAGAATCTGCGCGCCAATCGTACCCTGCCTTGATCGTTCAATTGTGGCAAGCTGGCGTGATTTCAACTTCACAGCACTGATCGCCATCTCAACACCATCAAACAAAGATGAGTAGTTCATTGAGCACTTCCTTGGAGGTTTGAATCGGATCAGGTAGTCACTACCTTGCGGAATAAGCAAATGAATCGCTCCGGTGGCGAGCAAGAAGCATAAGTGGCTGTGGTAAGCAAGTACGTCAAGATCACACAGTGCTGCTCCCCACATCTTTGAACGCATGGTAGACAACTGCTCGCCACAATCTTCAAAAAGCTTGCACAGCTCGATTGCACGACTAGTGCTACAAGCTCTAGTTAGCAATGTTGATCCAATCAATTGTTGGGCATGGCTCAGCGCCTTAAGCCAGCTGATTCTGGCATCGACGTATCGAATTTGAAAACCTAGGTTGGAGGAGTGCAGGGAAACCGTCTGAACGAGTTGTCTTGCTTTTACCATGTTTTCACACACTCTCATGTCGACAACACCAGTTTCTTTTGCTCCTTCTTCAGCTTGGCATATTCTTAGCAACGCAGCTGACCATGAAGCGGAAAAATCGTGATCAATACCACCCAATGTGGGCGCTAGCATTCTCGCGGCAACCTCAAACGCTCCCTGGGTCATAGGTACCTTCGCAAACATGACTTTATCAGATGGTGAACATTGATCTAAGAGGGACTCGACTAACTGCATCGATGTCGACAATGAAATGTTGGACACCACAACGGTAGCAATCAACTGGCGCGTTCTTCGGTCATGAGTTGACGCTGCATGCTCATGAAATAAATCAGCATTGGCTGCTATCACCTTCTGGCAGCAATGACTGAAACGAGACAACGCAGACCATAGTTGTCTCTTCATTTCCTCGGAGTTTGGTTGACGATGACCACGAAGCAATTTGACAAATAAAATGCCAATAGGTTCTCCTAGCTCACGTGGATGTTCGCATGCTAGCGCGACGAACTCCTTGAGTGCTGAAGTCCAGACTTCCTTGCGGTCTTGCCACGTAACCGAGGACACCTGTTGACCAAGAATATTCAACAATATCGCAATAGCTTCTTGGGTTGATTGAGAACTTGAAGAGGTTTTAGCTCCTCGCTCGAGCTCAGTTTTCAATGCTTTGGCAACCAGCTCGATACATGCGATCTCCAACTTCTGATGCTTGACGGACATCTCATCTGCACACTTCACGAGCTCAACTGTCTCTTTGTAATCTGTACCAAGAAGTGACCTGATCGATCGAAGGGCAACGTACTTCACGTCGACAGGACTGTCAAGATGCATGAGCTGCTTCATGATCTCGATGAAACGTAACCGAAGTACTGGATCCAATGTCCTATGGTCGCCACTTACAGTAAGTGACTGGGCAACGACATCAAAGCGAGGATCGTTCTTGATGACGTAGTCAAGGAAGGTGATGTGGTCGGCAAATAGTGCTTGAGGAAAGCGGTTGGCAATTTGTTCAGCAGCCTTTAGGCAATCGATGGCCATGGAGCTATCGGTCTGGTTGTGAAACTGATCCACACAGAACTTCCATCCCTGCAAAGATCGGTCAGTTTGAACAATGAGAGAAGTGTCTTGGACAAGACGAACCTTTTGGTTCTCGAGAAAGTCGACCTTGTCGATGGCAAGGGGAAGCAGTGAGATGGTCTGCGATGAGTTTGAAGCAAAGATGTCCCTTGACATGATTCTTCGTAGCTCTTGTGAGTGAGGAAGGACTGCCTCGGTCGAAGTGATGGCTGTACGAAACTCGACAGCGTTCGACGACCGAAGTGATCGCAGAAGTCTAAGAACGAAGGTCACGTCACTGTCACTAAGATCACTCTTCCACATATGCGTCTACGTACTGGTCGTGAATCGGGGCTTCACAATGGACGAGATTTGGATTACTCTCACAAACTCCATCATTACAATCCGGTTGTCAATGCTGCTGCTGGCTTCAGCTTTGACCAGCTGTGCACTCAATTGGCTCACGATTTTCCCTCCGTCCGAAATTTGAGCCACATGCCCTTGGGATCGTTGAAATACTTCGAGAATCGCTTTGCGCACAGTGTGGCTTTCACTATGGGCATCTTGTAAGCAAACAGCGAAGACCTATTGCAGTGAGTACGTATCGTTCACCTCACCTGGAGATATAGTGTTCAGTCAGTTTGGTGAACACAGTCGTGAGGAAGTCGGGCCACGAGAACGTCTCAGGCGTCATGAGCCTGGAGTAAAACGAGAATAATTCTACTAATGCAGCATCGTGCTCAACGTCACCGAGTCGAGAGGACGGCGTAAGCGAGGAGCGAGTCTGCGGCCTCTGCTGGAGCGCCTTCACCTGGACTTCTAGCTGCGCGAACTCTCGTAAATGGGAATCCGAAGGAGCGCTGGCGTTCGTTCCGAAGTCAAAGCGTCGTAGAAGCACGTCGGAGCCACCTGCGGGTCCGTTGTCTGCTGCGCCATGCGTCTGGAAGACGCGGAAGTGCGAGTGGGGCGTCGCGAAGCCCTCGAGCGTCGTCATATCTGCGGTGCGTGGGGCAGGCTGGTACTAATGCTGTTAAGTTCGCACTACCACTAAGTTCGCTCGTTGGTGGATTGACAGCAAGAGCTCAAAGAGACTCGAACCACTCGGAGCTAATCGGCAAGGCGCTCGGCACGACGCCTGAATTTTTGACGGAAGACAGAGGCAGCAACATGGCGAGGTATGGGCGGAGGAGATGGGGAGACAGTGGTGGCCGTTGTGCTCACGAGGTGTTGCACTTGGTGGCAGCGGAGGCGTTGAGTACAAGCGCGTGCAGGAGGATGAGGAGGAGTTCCAGAAAGGGCCGCTCTCGGTGCTCATGCACAGCGTCAAGAACAACTCGCAAGTCCTGATCAACGTGCGCAACAACCACAAGCTGCTGGCACGTGTCAAGGCGTTCGATCGCCACTGTAACATGTGCGTGCTCGGTGTTTTTGCTGCGCCCCTGATGGCTTTGCTAATTATCGAGGGCGATTGATCGTGTGGCAGGGTGCTCGAAAACGTGAAAGAGATGTGGACAGAAATTCCCAAATCTGGCAAGGGCAAGAAGGGAGCGAAGCCTGTGAACAAGGATCGCTTCGTGAGTAAGATGTTTCTCCGTGGAGATTCGGTCATCCTTGTGCTGCGCAATCCGCACGCATAATCTCACGACTACATCAGGCATACAATATAACGCCCGTTCGGGCTGACCGAGTTGATGCACATGTAAGGATTGCCTCAGTACATTTCCACGATTCAAAGCACATTTTTGTCATTCATTCGAGTTATCCTCGATCTATGATACCTCACACAGCAGAGGATGGGGTCAACGAGTTGGGCTTGGTCAGTTTACGAGGGGATGATGATAGATCGACA
Source organism: Pythium aphanidermatum DAOM BR444 (assembly GCA_000387445.2). Lineage (NCBI taxonomy): Eukaryota > Oomycota > Peronosporomycetes > Pythiales > Pythiaceae > Pythium > Pythium aphanidermatum. The sequence continues at coordinate 23,871 of KE464076.1, read as the reverse complement.
GTTTTGCGCGTTGAGTCTTCTGACTGAGTGTCGTCAGGTGCAACGGCCTCACCGCCTTCGCTCACTGATGCACGGACATCGATTGCGACCTCGGTAGCTGGTGGCACATAAGGGGGGAGATTTGGTTTCGGGGCAACGATTAGTGGGGCGGGTAGTGATGCTGAGCCGCGGCTCATCTCGGTGCTGACGGGCAGACCGGCAGGGGCGCTCACTGGAGGCTCAGTTAGGTAAATTCCGCCCGCTGGCCCAGTCCTCATCGTCGGAGCAGATGTCGGAGCTGAGGAGGGGCTTGGAGTCTCGGGCATTGAGGCTTCCGGGTGGAAGAAGCATACATCTTCGAAAATAAGTTCCTGGAGCTTAGGCTTTGTCAACTCGTGATTCTCGAACGCAAAGTCGAAAGGGGTTGGGCATTTCTTTTCGAGACTAGGATCGCGCACTGCTGAAAGGTAAGGATGCTCCAACGCCTCTTCAATGGTGATTCTCTTGCGAGGATCAAATACAAGCATCTTTTCGAGGAGATCAAGGCATTGAGGCGAGGCACGAGGATAAACGGAAGACAAGGGAACCTTCGGCTTCTTCGGCTGACGAAGAATAAATCGCTTCGCTTTCGGGTTTGTGATGAAATCCAATGAATCTTCTGATGGTGAACCGATGACGTCCATGATGATCTTCAGCTGATGGAGGTAGTCGTGGCCGGGGAACAGTGGTCGTCGCCCAAGCATCTCAGCTAAAATACAGCCGATAGCCCATACGTCAACCTGCTTGTCGTACTTTGATGACAGCAACAGCTCGGGTGCTCGGTACCAACGCGTGACGACATATTCTGTCAATCCCGAGTCCATACCCTGCACACCACGAGCCAAACCGAAATCACACAGCTTCAGATCGCAGTCTGAATTGACCAAAATATTCGAAGGTTTCAAATCCCGGTGCAAAACTTCGGCTGAGTGGACGTAGTGGATAGCAAGAAGCATTTGGTACAGGAAGTACTGGACATGATCGTCGCTGATAGACTGGTTTGAATGAATCACACGGTGTAAATCAGTTTCCATCAGGTCAGTGACAATGTAGACATCATTGAAGTCCTGGAGTGATGGTGGTCGGATTAAATCGACCAGATTCACCAGATTAGGATGATTCAAGTGACGCATCAGTCGAATCTCGCGAAGAATGCGCTTTGCATCAATGAGATCATTGAAAGCGTTTGGAACGTTCTTGATTGCAAGTGCTTGTCCTGTTTCAGTATCGCTCGCAGCGATAACGCAGCCGTAGGCACCCTGTCCAACAGCCTTGATCATTTGGTATCTCCGTGGGACATCAAACGTTGTATTTCCAACACGGAACTGATGGTTGTCGCGACGTGTGTCTCTGAAAGAGTATCCACGAGCGATTGCTGATCGTTGGCTTGACGAATGGTTCAAAGAAGCAGCAGGTCTCACCAAAGGTGTTGGCGCACCAGCACTGACAGCAGGCGATTCGTCGCCTACAAGAGAGTCGCTGCTCACAAAGTTGGTAGAAGATGAGTTGCCTGCGTTCGTGGACGATAGGATTGGATCGAAACTAATGCTGAGTTGAACGCGACCACAAGAAAATTTGGTCTCGTTCGCAGAGAGGAGGGTATACCACTGCGGAACGGCACCGCGAGCGATGTCAGAGTGTAAGACGCTTTCACGCACGGTTCGCGAAGTACTCGCCAATGCAAGGAACGGAGCCAGGTTCACCTTGGCCACTCCAACAACTTCCTCTACGTCATTGCCTAGCTCGTCTTCCTTGACTTCCCACGCTTCAATCAACATGAAACACGGTTTTCCCCGCGACGAGCCTTTAAACAACAACTCATGCTTCGAGTTCCACTTAGGGTTTGGCGTTTCTTCCGCTTCACAGAGCCGTGTTTTCGCAAGGCAAGTTGTTGAGGTTGTTGGCGCGTACACATTGGTTTTGCCATCGGTGAGAAGTCTAAGGCCCAGAAAGAGTCGTCGTCGGGGTAGCGGTGTACTTTCATTCGTACTGCTGCTGCTATCGTCGCTGTAGTCATCTTCTGCAATCGAAATCGAGCCGTTGCTCGAAATTTGTTCACCACGGAACACCACGACGTGGAGAGTTCCTTCCGGATTGTCTTGACTTGAGTTTCCAACTACAGCAGCAATCGGCAGGGACAGACTTGATGTCGCATTGCACCCAAACACTGCTGACGCGGCAACTGGGTCAGCGTGGATGGTCAAACTCTTCACGCGTCCATCGGGTGCGAATTCGATCGTGTGTTGCCATTGCTGGGTGAACTTTCTTCCATTGTCCCTGTTCTTCATAGTTTCACGCCCAGCGACCACTGCTGTGTTCCCTTCTTTCGCTTGCGCAATGTCCGTGACGAAGAACGACGTGAATTCGACTGTTTCGTATAAGATGGAGAAAAAATGCAGAACCCCGTCCAACCCGTGATATTCTCCCCAAAACGGAACAGTCGGTGCATAATTCGACGTCAATACCACGTCACGAGACAGCTTGGGGAAGAATTGCGGCGAGGACGAATGCGAAATGAGCAGCTCGCGGAATGCAAAGTAAAAACTACGAAGATCGACCTGCGTCGGCGACGGTTGAGCGTTAGCCACATCTGCGCTGCTGATAAGTGACCGTTCCAGCTTGTGCTTTACGCCTTCGTCGATTGCTGCTTGCATCATCTCAACCCACATATCCTTCTCCAACTCCGTCGAGCAACACAGGTGGAAATGCTTGTGTCCCATTGTCTCGAGAAGGAAACCATGGGCCTTGCCGTAGTTTTCCGGTCGCACTTTCGAAATGATCATGCGACCACGCAGGTTGCGACCACTACGGGCTTCTTCCTTGGTGTTATAGTACGTGAGAGTTGCCCCGTCCAATACGAGGTATCTCTCCTCCCACCGCGGCAGCCAATCGCCCTTCTTGCGCACGTAGCCCTCCCAGTGAACTTCATGGTTGATGCCCGTGGGAGCGTCCGTGGCTCCCGAGGCCTCGAGGAAGTCGTCGTGGGCGGAGGGGAGGCTTCTCTGCGGCGCGTCGTCTGGCGGAGCGTCGTGCGTGTCCATGGGTCTCTGCTGCGGTCTCGAGGGCGAATGCGCAGGTGCCGCCGGCGCCTCGAAGCCGTCGCCGCTTGTAACAGAGAGTGCGAGGGGCTCGTTGTGTCGTTGAGCTGACGTTTCTCCCTGCAACACAGTGGCCCCTAGCCGGATACCGTCTCGTATCCGGACAGTCGAGGGTGAAGAGAAGCTGACTCGAACCGTATTTATCAACTATACGCTGTAACGTTGCTAGATTGGGGGATCACTGCTATTCCAAGAGCACGAAACGACGCCAGTAAGATAGATTGGCGCGCGCACGCACGAAGGCCCGTGGCTACTAGCCACGACGACGCCACGCGCGCCTTGCGTAGCTTCGTGCAGAGCAATCATGGCCGCAGACAGCACGGAGCTCCAGCTTGATCTGGGATTCGCTGATGACGACGGAGACGACTGGTTCGACACACTTGTTGCCATAAATCTGCGATGGCTGGGCAGCTACGCGCGAGTGAATCCCTCGTTTGGAGTGAATCCTTCACTACTAGAACGCAACAGTCTCTGGATGAATGGCTACTTCCAGAAGCAGAGGATGATAACTGCTCCTGCATCTAAACAAGGTTAGTGACCTCACGTACAATCTCCGAAGACTAGTAGCATGCCTTATCAATGTTCGCAGCCAGAGCCCTACTTGTAGAGCATCGACAAGTCATAACTATAAAAGTTCTCGCAGGAAGTCATTCAGTCCCTCAGGACGCAAAACACTCCACAGCGTTGGTTGAGCCGATGGTGGCTATGATGTTTGCCGCTTCAGCTGATCGATGTCCTCCGCATCACCTCGTACGCAGGATACAGATCCCTTGAATCATGCTACAGAATTGCTTAAATTGCGTGCATATGCAGGAGCCTTTTCTCGTCGAAGCTTTCGAGCTACTTCAGTGCAGGACAATTCGAGTGCGTGCACTCCGGTCTGGTACGTTTCGGAGCAGTGGGTGCAGCAATGGTACAATTGATCACTGAAGTATGTGTAGGCTTCCCTGGCTGCGTCTTTAGACTCTTAACTATGTGTACCGAAGTCGAGAAACGCGTACGTGCTACTGTATAGGAATGAATCGCTCCAGTAACTCAGGATGCGCGTCACTACAGATTATCGCGCTCCAAATTTTAGTTCTTCTGGCAAAGGACGACCCCACTGCTGTCGTCGCAGCACTTCGAGTCGCAGCACAAGGTCAGCTATGGCAGCCACATATGTTCATATATATGCTACAGAAACGGCATACAGGGAACGACACGATAAGCGATCTCGTCAGAGATCTGCTCAAGTGTGTTGAAGCTGAAATGCCGATCGAATCGCCAGTCAGACCTAGTACACAACGACTTGATTTCGACGCACTTCAGCACATGGAATCAGAAGAACGCCCCCTACATCGCCAATGCGCTCTGCCCGCAATTCGAACTGTTGCTGATTCACCGCGAAGTTTGTCACCACATAGGCCAGTCACAACGGTCTCCTCGCTATATGTTGGCACCCCATCACCATACTCGAGTGATGTGATCCTACCAATTGCACGCCCCCCAACAAGCCCCGTGGAGCAACAAAGAAGAGCTAAGATATTTAGTACCCCCAAGGAAAAGGCTGTATCGGGGGAACGCAGACGTCGATGCTTCACGCCGAATATTCAGATGGAAGCTCGAGCAGTTAATGTTTCATCTTCTGACGATACGTGGATGCCAAGTTCAGACTCACCTCCAGGATCGCCGTTGAGTCCTATGAAGAAGAAACCGGTAGTTATTTCAAAAAGATACTCTTGGAACCCCGATGGCATAAATTCTGTGAGCGGTTTCGAATGGTGGTGGCGTTCGCTCCCGTCCAACCATGCGAGTCTCGAGCCAACCCAGAAATTGAAGGTGGTAACGAAAGCGGCTGTCCGGCTACATAGCAATGGCGAATGGCAAAGAGCAACGGAATTGTATCTTTTGGCTTTGTCTATGGATGTGACTCAGGAAGTCGAATTCCGTTTGAGAGTCAACCTCGGATGTGCCTACGAAGTAGGCCAGAACCATAATGCAAGTATTTCCGAGTTTCGATCAGCTTTGAAGATTAACCCAGATGACCCATACACACGTTTTAAACTAGGTCAGGCACTGAAAGAACTTGGTCAACTAGATGAAGCAAAAGAAGTGTTTGAAGGCGTTCTTGATATTTATCCTCAAGCTACAGAAGCTATAAAGATCGTTGAAGCTGCGCGAGAGTCGAAGCGAAAGTCCGAGGAGGAGGAAAAGCGTTCACTTGCATTAGCCCGAAAAGCACGCTCACCAGAAAGACCTGGGCGAAAGTTCAACCACTCCACAGGAGGGGCTGTTCCGACCACCTTACCCTTTCTCTCCACAACACCTTCAGATAGATTGTCACCCAGACCTGGTGCTGATCATCTTCGCCCATCTCATGATCCAGCTACGAGACAGCGCATTCATAAGCAACATGACTTAGTATCCTGTGTTGCGGGTCGTGTCTTCCACAATGGCATTGAACTACGACGATCTTTGAATACGATCGATATTGATCGGACTGGAATGATCAGAGTCAAAGCACTATCGAAGCTATTGCGTGGTATCTGCAAAACTTGTAGTGAACAACTCAAACAATGCCAGCTAGCGATGAAAGCAGATCGCGCTGGCTTCATCAGATATGGAAATCTAATTGCTGCCGTTGAAGGCGCTTTTGAGAAACAACTCTCCACGCGCACGGAGAAACAGAAAGAATGGATCAATCTGGTTGAGATGATCAGCCTAGATGAGCGTGAGTTCTATGCAAGAATGAGTGCCCCAGCGAATAATATTGATCGTCAGGAGTCGGGAAGGCCGGGAAGGGACTCCAAGCAAGACATCTCACGTGAAGTAGAGACTGACGAGAACAGACACTCTATTGGAACCATCCAGATGATAAATCAATCTTCAAAAGAGAAGCAACACGACGATCCCATCAATTCAACATCGGAAACTAGTGGCCACGTTAACAAAGGTGGGAATGCTGACGACGTCAGCCTCTACGGAAATTTACCAAGTGTTGACAGCGTACCTTTGCCTACGATCTCACTTGACGAAGCATCCTACAGCAGGGAGGAATTTGACGGTTATCGCTCAGTGTCGGCAAGGCTGGACGAAAAACGAGAAAAAGCGAAGCATGACGCCATCATGCGCGTCGAACGATCTCGAATAGTAGCACGAAAACATTTGTTCTCACTCAAAGCACTACAGGAAGTTGCAACTCGAGCACGTGAGCATATCGCGACTCAGCTGAAAGCACGTGCTGATCTTCGGGATCTCGCTCTAGCGGCGAGAAATACGTGTGCACAGGAGATGGCCCCTGACGCTGATGCCAACAAAATGGACCTGCTTCAAGCTGATCTGAGCAATGAAGCAATGGACCTACCAACGACGACAGTCGCCGAAAAAATCGTGAGTGACATCGAGAAAGTGGCAATTCGCAATGTGATAATCGCTGAAGGGGTGGCTCAAGTACGGACACTTGCCATCAAGTACTCCACGATCTACTGCTGTGTATCTGATGAGCTTCGAGCTTTGTCGTTTTCACATTGAGGTGATTGAACGCAATACATGCGGTCTAATTGGATGCATTCTGCTCATGTCTGCACCTGAACTGCCCCAATCAAAGTGTGACTTTCTCATTAACCTGAGCCGTGTCGACGTCTGCAACACGCAGTGTTGAAGGGCGAGGGGGGGGGGGGCGGAAAGTGTGCTGTTGTGACGCACATCCTGCAAGAACCCATCCTGAAAATGACGTCAACAGGATAATATTGTTATGTCTGTCTTTGTAATATTCCTGCATTGGAATCCTGCCAGTTCAAATCAACGAGGGCGCCTCACCCCACAGCCACCGCCCACTAGTGCGCTCCTCATGTTGTCGGTGCTGCCATCGAGACCACCAGCCTCCAAGCAGCCGCGGATGTCCCGCTACCCAGGCTTCACACTGGCGAAGTGCCCGTCCGGAATGATGCCGCTTGCTCTTAGTCCAGCGAAAGAGAAGACTGAACGCCCAGGACTGAAGCTTGTTATCGGGGCGGGGGTAACTCTTGGCTATGAGTTTGCTCTCGGTCATTACCTCGAGTTTATCAAGATCATGAAGCAGACGCGTCCGGGTGAGTCGTATGCTGCTCTCACGCGAGAGATCGTCCATTCAAAGGGTATTGCCGGTGTTTGGGACGGATTTTTCCCGTGGGGTGCAATCCAGGGTTTGGCTAAGGGCGCAGTCTTTGCGTGGGCACACGCACTGACCAAGCAAACATTGCAACCGTTTGTCGAAGATGGATCACTCAGTCAGAACGTCGCTGAGGTCCTTGCAGGTGGAATGGGTGGTGGTTTCCAGGGCCTTGTGCTCAGTCCAACCCTGCTGTTGAAGACGCGTGTGATGACGGATCCTGTGTTTCGTCAAAAAATGACGCCATTCGAGACTTCGATGAAGTCGCTCCAGGTCGGCATGAAGGTCATTCATAACGAGGGAATGCTGGCGTTGATGAAGGGGTCAGTGGTTTTCTCCATGAAGCGCGTTGCCGACTGGTCGACTCGTTTTTTCTTCTCCGTCCAGAGTGAAGAACTTGTATTCAAACGCGGAAACTCGGATTATGTCCTCTCCAACAAGGAAAAACTGGCTGCCTCTCTACTGGGCGGCGTGGGTAGCACGCTATTCACTCTGCCAATCGATGTCATGGTGGCTCAGATTCAACAAGCGTCGAAGGCGGGAGCACAGGTATCAGTTGTCGAAACATTTCGTAATGAGTTCAAGCGAGGTGGTATCAAACAAGTTGCTGGCTTCGCGACTACGGGATTCGTGTCTAGGTTGGCTCACGTTTGCTTCACCACGATGATAATGAAGACGGCGACAAGTATTATTTATGAGGCGTATGAAGAACGTCAACAATCATAAAATCAAAATACAGTCGACTGAGATTTTTCCTAGTGTTTGTATGGACTGTTCCCATCAGCTAGCTCGCTCTTGTCGACGAAAGAATCGAAACGACGGAGAATAAACTCCTCTGCCTTCATCATGCGCTTGTAGTCTGCGTCTGTCTCATGATCATATCTGTGCAAAAGAGCACCATCAACACAGATTCAACAAGCCTCGAACGTGTGGAAGTTACCCCATGAGGTGGCAGATCCCATGGGCCAGCAACATAGGCATGCGGGTTTCCAGACTCGTCACTTCATCCTCGTTTGGGTCGTCGCATTGGCTTTGGACGTAAGGCACGCTTATGTAGATGTCGCCAAGGTATCGCTCCTCCGCTGACGTCACCGACGGAAAGCGTCCAGGACGAGTGATCTGAGCCATGACCTGCCTGTTACAGAGGATATTTCCAACGAGGCTGATATCATGGATGTCTTACCTTGTGAAATGGGAAGGACAGGATGTCAGTGGGCTTGTTCTTTTGGCGAAACTTCTTGTTGAGCCGCTGAATATGATCGTCCGTCGTGAGCATAAGCCCAACATCCCTGTGTCATCGCGTTAGCCTCAATTAGTGTTATCCACACAGGCATTCACTTACCATGGACCACCGGGGCAGTTTATACAGCGAACCATTGCTCGGAGTTGCGCATCGACGCGCGGGACCGACAGAGCATAGCGCCCTATGGTCGCTACCAGTCCTCGAGCCACTTGGACCATCTCGACCTTGCACATGCCATGTCGTACAGTATTTATCGCCTTAGATAATTTCAGCCAATCATACGGATTAGCCGGTCTTTTTGGCATATGTACTTTTATCCAATGAGATACTGCTTCAGAATTGCATCGACGAGAGTTCCACAAGAACGATCCTCAAACGCCACGACGGAATCTGCGTGAGCTCCAAGCAGAATTAACAGTTGAAATGACGCATCGACGTCAGAAGGAGACGTTCGACCAGTGATTGTGCATTCATTTCTGCACTCCCCGAACATGTTGAAGTTAGCGACCGTCGCAGTGACTGCGCAGTCGCGACTCCAGGTACTGTACGTCCTCGCCGAGTATTAGATTATAGGAGTATTAATATTCAACCCGCTGCTCAAGTGCCTGCGCTGGTTGCAGACACGAATCAAACTACGTCACAATCGAGCCGGCTTGGGCTTCATGTGCATCATCGATCAGGCAATTGCTTGGCGACGAATCTGTCCGTATCTCAGCGCCACTTACAGCTATCGAAGGGCGGCAATGACGTATTGGCGTCGAGATACGGACAAGTTCAAGAGCCTCTTACACCCGCGTTGATCGGACTGTCCATGAGAAGGTCCAAGCACCAAAGCTGCCCCTTGTTGCCCCAATCTGTTTTCTGCAACGTGGTTGGACGGACTCTCTCGCTGTCCCCCCAACTTCAAACCCGTCTGCTCGTGAGAGCATACAACACACCTGAACCCACTACGTAACTGGACAAACACTCCAGCAACCCGGGTCATGACCCGTGGGCCGGATCTCACCAAGAGATACGCAACTTGATCCCGAATGAGCTCGACGCGAGTGCCGACGCAATGCTCATTCCTCAAGTTGCGCCGAGGGAAACACTCCACCACCCAACGCCCAGTCTCATCAATCTTCTGGTAGCACCATGTCCACCGGTTACTCTGCCATTCGCACGCCGAGCGTCAACAAGGTCGGTGGCTGCTCGCTAGCCACGTGGTGCCACCACCCCAGCACTCACTGTGGATGTTTGCGCAGGGCCTTGCCTTCACGTCCAAGGAAAGGGATGAGCTCAAGCTCCGCGGTTTGCTGCCTATTGGCGAGACTTCGATTGAGCTCGAGACCAAGCGCGCTCTTCTGCAGCTTCGCAAGAAGTCATCGCCGCTCGAGAAGTACATCTTCATGCAGAGCATGCAGGTGAGAATTGCACAAAGCGACTACCCTGGTATGCGCCACGACCCAGTCGTGAATGCAGGGTAGTTGAAGTTCAAGTGCTTCAGTGACTGACGCATCTTTGTTCAATGACGGCATAGGACACCAACGAGGCTGTTTACTACCGTCTCTTGGTCGAGAACACGGCTGAGTTGATGCCAATCGTCTACACTCCAACGGTTGGCCAGGTATGTGGAAGTTCTCCCGTTCGTAGTCTCTGTGGTCATGTCTCATTTTCTATGGATTCGACAGGCCTGCCTTGAGTTCAGCCACATTTACCGACAGACTCCACGCGGCCTGTACATCTCGATCAAAGATGTCGGTCGTGTCGCTGAGCTCCTCGATGCCTGGCCTGAGAAGGATATTCGCGCGATTGTGTTCACGGACGGTGTAAGCCTCAACTCATGGAACCCTTGGAGACAAGCCTCGTCAACTGACTTTCCGTGTGATTGTGATAACAGGAGCGCATCCTGGGTCTGGGTGATCTCGGTGTGAACGGCATGGGTATTCCAGTTGGCAAGCTTGCCCTTTACACGGCTTGCGCCGGTGTGCCACCGCACATGTGCCTGCCTGTTGTGCTGGACTGCGGAACGAACAACACCGAGTTCCTTGAGGATGAGCTTTACATGGGTCTTCGCCAGAAGCGAGAGCAGGGTCCGCTCTTTGAGCAGCTTGTCGATGAGTTCATGAACGCTGCCAAGGAGAAGTACGGCCCACAGGTCCTCCTTCAGTTCGAGGATTTCGGAAACTCAACCGCGTTCCACCTTCTCCGCAAATACGAAAACACCCACTGCACTTTCAACGACGACATTCAGGGCACTGCTTCCGTTGTGCTCGCCGGACTTCTTGCGGCCGTCCCACTTTCGGGCAAGGCCCTTTCGAAGCACACTTTCGTTTTCATGGGCGCAGGTACGAAAGCACGCAACACGTGTTGACCAGAATCTGAGATCTCACCTGATTATGGCAATTAGGTGAGGCTGGTACGGGTATTGCTGATTTGATCGCCCGTGCGATCAGTCACGAAACTGGAAAATCGATTGAGGAGGCCCGTCAGCAAATCTGGCTCGTTGACTCGCGTGGCCTTGTCGTGGCGTCCCGCAAGGAGTCCCTCCAGCACCACAAGCTCCTGTACGCTCACGAAGCACCAGAGTGCAAGACCTTGGAAGAGGCCATTGACCGTATCAAGCCCAGTGCGCTGATTGGTGTCTGCACGATTCCTAAGACCTTCTCCAAGGGAGTTTGTGAGAAGATGACTGCCCTCAACGAGCGCCCTATCATCTTTGCTCTGAGCAATCCAACGTCGAAGGCGGAGTGCACGGCAGAAGAAGCGTACACCTTCACTGATGGCAAGTGCATCTTCGCTAGTGGCAGCCCGTTTGACCCAGTTGAGTACAAGGACAAGCGCTTTGTTCCTGGTCAGGGCAACAACTCATACATCTTCCCTGGCATCGGTCTTGCCTGCGTTGGTGCTGGTCTCACTCACGTCGATGATGAGATTATGATCATCGCTGCTGAGACTCTCGCGAAGCTTGTTACTCCTGCCGATTTGGAGACTGGCTGTGTGTACCCACCACTTTCGGCGATTCGCAGCGTCTCGCTCGAAATTGCGGCAGCCGTTGCTGAATACGTACGTGCAACTCTTCTTGGTATTCCTTCGGGACGGGTGTCTGACTGTTCTGATGTGTACAGGGCTACTCCAAGGGTTTCGCCACTGTTGAGCGACCGACGGACATCAAGGAGCACCTTCGATCGATTGTGTACAACCCTTAGATCAATCGTGAAAGTGGTTCAAGAAGTAGTAGGGACCAGGGTACACATGAGTTTAATCTGAACTCACAGTCTGTGTTGAACAAACATTCTCAACTGGTCTTGTACTACTGCTGGATTCCGCACCCACGTGTAGTCGACATCGTAGACTTGCATGATATCAGTGAGTATCACAGACCTAGACTACTTACTGTATAGCTGTCGTCGGTGGTTAGCTAAGCAGCTCGGCGACCAGCTTCTTTTGCTCACTGCTCAACTTGTTTGGAAACTTCACTCGGTGCAAGATGTGCAGATGGCCATGTTGGGATGGAAAATTGTGAACTGGCATCCCTTCGCCCTCGACTGTTCGCACTTCGAATGGCTTCACCACAGTATCCGCCGATACAGGAACTTTGCGCTTGTCAAGGTGGATAAGGCTTTTCCGGTAGCCGAGAAGCGCTTCTTCTAGCGTAATCTCCATTTCATAGTGTAGATCATCACCTGCGCGTCTGCATGGTACGCTCGTCATCCAATGTGTCTTCAAGCATGGAACACTATAGACTGCCTACCTGAAACGAGGATGCGGGACTTGGTGTAGACGGAAGATAACATCGCCGGGAACCATTCCGGGTCTTTGCTCGCTCTCCCGCTCGAACACGATTTGGTGAGACGAAGGCATTCCACGTTCAATTTCGGCAACCAAAACTTTCTCCTCCTTGACAACTTTGTGCCCATGGCAATGAGGACAGTGATGGCGAAAAACCTTTCCCTTCCCGCCGCACTTCGGACATGTTTGTTGCATCTGTACTGTAAAACCAGGCCCCATTCTTTGTTGCACCAGAACGACACCCTGGCCTCCACACGTTTTACACGGGGTCGTCTGCAATTACAAGCGAACGTAAGAGAGATCCATGCAGAACTGCGTGTCGTGTGTCTCTACGCACCTTGCCGTCCTTTGCACCAGTACCTCTGCACTTTCGACAGATGACGTTCTTCGTGAAACGAGCCTCTTTCTTCGCACCGTTGTACAACTCCTCGAGCGTCACAGGCATATCAACTGCAGCATCAGGACCTCGTTGTTTGCCCCCACCACCAAAAAACGAATCGAATGGGCTGTGCGAGTGGCCTCCTCCTTTTTCATCGCGCTCTAGTCCTTCAATTCCTTCCAAATCGTATACCTGGCGTTTCTGAGGATCAGAGAGGACTTCGTAAGCTCGAGAGATCTTGTGAAACTTGGCATCTGCGTCGGCGTCGCCGGTATTCTTGTCCGGGTGGTATTTCAGACTGAGCTTACGGTAGGCGCGTTTGATCTCAGCATCAGAGGCTTCCATGGTCAGGCCAAGAGCTGCATATTCACACCAGCAATTAGTGTCTGTGCGCCGTATCTGCCACTGCTGCCAGCTCACTGGTGTAGAAGTCTTCGTGATCATGACTAGGCTCCTCAATTTCGGCGCCGCCTCCGAACCCACCGAACCCGAAATTGAAGGCACTCGCCTGTCGCTCTTGGTACGACAGAGCCGCTGTGATAAGCGCCACCAGCAACACCAATCTCATGCCGCGCCCGTGGCGTCTCATGATTCTTCCGGCACAATCTCGAATGAACACCACGTGGAGGCAGATACTATATTTACAGTACATACTCGTTTAAGTTCGATATGGATATGTCCCCGATTCAACATCCCTTTCCTCCAGCAAGCTTCAAGCATGACGTGGAGCCAACTACCGAGAGGGCATGTACCGTGAAGCTCCATAGCACACACGCAATGAGTGTGCCTATGAGCAGAGCGGCATAACATTTTGACTTGCCGCTCGTCTTCTTCCACTCACGAGCTTCGTTTCCACTGCGAGGAATTACGAACAGCCAAGCCAACGACAAGAGTTGGCAGATGTATGCCAGAAGGAAAGTGAGTGTTGCGTGAATGCGAACAGTCTGAGTGTCTTGCATGAGATCTTGGTTCGAAACATCAAAGCGTGCATCGATGAACTTCGTGAGTGTTAGCCCGAAAGGACCGGCGAGGAACGAGACACCTGTTACAATCCCTCGCATAACGCTCTCATACTCTGGTTCCGCGATTTCCGTTACAATGATAGTCAGAATTACATAATCCAGACCTGATGGCAATGCCTCCATCACTGGTAAGCCGATCCAGAACCATTGACTACGGACAATGTTCCAAACAGTGAAAAGTGTCGCCCCACAGTCGAGAATCAAGATGATTACGTTTGCTGCAATAATCATTATGCGGAAGTTGATCTCCCACCCTTTCTTGTCTGCGACTCGGAGCATTAACAATACAAACGTGGTGGCTACAAAGCTGACCACATTGTCGTTGAGTGGTTGGACGTGTGCCCAGTAGAAGGCGATGGGGTTAACTGCTGTTGCACTGATTCCAGCGAAAATGCCACCAACAAAGCGGCACGCAATCACGAAACAAATTGCACGTTTCTCGAAAAGAGTCCAGACTTGGCGGAACCACGCCTTTAACGACTTCGTCGGGGATATTGTTTCAGCGACTCCCAGCCATCCAAATGGAATGGGAATAAGCGAGACAATTCCGATTGCAAGCATGACCTGGTTGTATGTGAGAGTGAAGTCAAAATCACCTCCATAATCCCAACCACTCATTCCAACACCCATGAAAAGAAAAGAAAACAGCATGGCTCCGTAGCGTGGCGTGGTCACCGCTTGAACGAAAGAGGATTCTTGGGCCAACGATTGCGACGGAAAGTGGACTTCCGCTACGTCAGCGATCAACGCATCAGCAGCAACGTCTGCGATGACATAACCCGCCGTTGCAATGGTCATTAGCACGATGTATTTCGCTCCGTGACTTGGGGCGTCAAAATGAAGTGTCTTTTGTTGCTCTCCAGACAGCTTTGACAGAGGAATGCCGACAAGGTCGCGATCCTGAAAGTACGGCTCGGGGATGGTGATTAAATATGCAGTCAGTAACGACGCTGCGCAAATGACCCATCCAAGCACAAGATAAAATCGTCTACGGAATCTGCCTAATGCGAATGAATCGAGCAGAGCCCCGAAGAACGGTCGAAAGATCCAAGGCATTGCTAACAAGGTGCGTGCCGACAGCGTTTGTGTTCCTTCCATGTTCAAATAGTTTGTCAGGAACGGGAAGACGGTGAGAGGAAGAACTGTTGACACGATACCCACAACGATACTATGAGCCAAAAGCCCAACCCATCGAACATCGAAGAACGCTATGCGGGCGTACGTTGAGTCAGTTGAACTCGTCAATGGGAGATGGCCTGGAGTAGAAGTAGCGCGATAGTCGCTGGCTTGCTGCCCGTTTCGCTCATGCTCGCGGTGGATGAAACTCGATCGAGAGATGCGATCAAATATGTCAAGCGCAGATGGATCGACGGCGCGGTTCATGATGCCGATTGCCTCCAAGTCCAAGCCCGAGAGTCCAAGGCAACTTGACAACTGAGAAGAAGCATTCGCACACACCGAGTCTGAGGGTTCTCTCCACCAGCTGCTGTGAGACGGTGATGAGAAGGAAAACCCCCATCACAGTGATCAGTTGACCCACTGTGAGCAAAAGTACAGTCTCAATTGCTGGAACCAAATCTCTGTATGAATTTAAAGTCAGACGTACACACCAATTCATGCAATTTACCTCAGAATCAAACGTATGTTATTGAGCTTTTACACCTACGACAGTTTATTTTTCTTAAATACGAGTACTTCGGTTGCTCGATTGTTGAGCGTTGTTGATGGGTAATCCGACGATAGCACTTGATTGGTCTCCAAAGGTTATGTCGAAGCACATCTCTTCGAGGCTGTTCTTCAAGATGATGTTTCTGCAGTCTTTTTGGATTAAATCCATGGTCATTTATGACGCAGAACTACATACGCAGAGTACATTGGGCTAAGCGTAGCAACGTGTACAATGGCGGTCTCAAATCACTTCCGACTTGATCATTCCAAGGGGCGGAGCCTGGTTCGCGAAATCTTCTCCTCGCTTCTCGTATGTGTTGCTTCCAACTTATTGTACTCGTTTATCAAATGCGTCACGTTTTCAAACGCCTCTGTGAGCTGATCTGAGTCCATGTACTCTGCGTAATGATGGACATGGGCGCGTCTTGCGTACAGCTTTCGGAACCGATCGCGCATTCGCTGGAATGTCTCGCCGATACAAGTGTTATTCGAGAGACAAAGAACTGAAGATGATTGTCCAACTGGAGGCACGCGGCAGAGGCCAACCTTAAACCCATCCTGATTCCACGCGATCATGCGCACTTCGGATTGGAGGCGTTGGATGTTCGTATTGATATCCGAAATCTCCACATTTCCGCGAACGAGTAGGCCACACGCAAGATAGGTGTTTGAGCGGGGATTCGAGCGAATGAGTTGATTGTCTCTAGATGTTGAATGTCAGATAAACGTAAAAGGTTTATAGCCTAGGATGATCTTACCTGCTGAACACATCTGAAAAAACTTGTGAGACTCTGCGAGGTTGTTGACGAGGATCTCTTGTTGTGCGGATTGGGCTTATGCTTGATAGCAAGAAATGCAGCTTGGGGAATGGCACAAGATTCGTGGTGATTTCGTTTAAATCGACATTCAGCGACCCCTCAAACCGCATTGAACTCGTCAAATCTGTAAGCAATCTTGCCACAATGTGATTCATATCACCAAAAGCGCTTCTCCCACGATGTTGCGGCTGTGCTGGTCTGTGACGTTCCTTTCCCATCAATGGTTTTGATTTACTCGCATGGGCGCTATCGCTCAGAGGAATTCCTTTCTTGTAGAACTTTTCAAGAAGGCCTAGGTCAGTTACTGGTCCAATTTGAGGTATACTAGATGTTGCTGGTGATGATAAAAAAATCGATCCACCTCCCCTCTCGAGCTTCTCAGTCGTGCTCGAACATATCTCGGTGAGGGCTTCATTTTCAATGGGTAAAACACAGTCCGCATGGTGTGTAAGCTGATTCAACGATAGCACGCTGTTGTACGGAGATGTGACAACATCGTCGTCTTCAGAAGGGAAAATTGCAGTCGTGAATCGATAAACCTCTGGGTATTCATCTTCGAGGAGGCCGAGGATGTATGTACCAAGCCCGGAACCTGTCACGAAGTTGTGAATCTATTCGTACCAGAAGAGTTTGCTATGTATAAGGATGCATACCTGTTCCGCCACCTAATGAGTGTAGAACGAAGAACGACTGAAGGGAGTCGCATAACTCGGTTGCTCTGTGAAGCTTCTCGCGAAGTACATCCTTGTACTTGGGGCCATAAAGGCAATGACCATGAGCCCTGTAGTGCGGGCATTTAGTCGACGTTATTTCGGTTTGACTATTCCTTTCCTCACCAGTTGTTTCCAGCACCAGACACATCGGTAATGAACTGTTGCTGGTCGAAGAGGTCTCCGAGAGGCCCTGCGAGCGTTTCAGCTACTGGTCCTTCCTCCATATCCACCAATATTGCACGAGCCTTTAGCGCCTTGATTGTGCTGTATTTGTCCGGAGTCGCCGCAGTGTGGCTCGTGGTTCGAGTGTCGATATTGTGGAAGAACGTGCTCATGCTCTCGTCGAAGCGCGCATGCTGGGAATTCTACCAAACACTCTCAGATGTACTCCTTGCGCGCGTGAATTTGGTCGTCACCTTTGCATGCTCTTCGAGTGCAAGCTGCCAAAACTGGCGCCCAATTTGGTTACCGCATTGGCCAACTTGGATCGTGATCAGTTCGCGTGGCATTCTTGGAAATTGTCTCCTTATCCTCGCTCTAAGTGTGACCTTTGCTGTCGTACTAAGTACGATGTTATTGCTACTGCTCCTTGCGACTCTTCACTCACAATGCGGGTAGCCTTCCATGCACCCATCCTGTTGGCGCTTCTTGCGTCCTTTACATCTTGTGGACACGCACAGGCGAGTGCTCGTTGCTGTGACCTTCGAGCGTGTGTTATTTGACAGTACCCTCAGGTCACCTTGCCTCGTGTCACCGTCAATAATCCAGGTAATCCCAGCTCTCACTGTCAACGGTAGAATCCTGAGTTGGCGAGTCTCACACTTTGATTTGCATTCACTCAGGGTGTGAAGCGAAGGGCATTCAGGAATGCAGAATGAATTGCCCCCGTCAATATCATGACGAGACCAGGTACCTCTGCCCGTGTTATAGGTTAGAGTCGAGGCTTTGTGGATGACGTTTGCTGCTACTAACCGCTAACGGTGAGCGCCTGCTATGACAGCAAACTGGCGCAGTGTCTTGTGAGGTTAGGCTGTACAATGAAGCAGAAGCGAGACATATTCGCATTCTGCACTCGCAAAGGGTATTGCAAGGATGGCTACTGCAAGTTTCGGGAGGGCGATCTCTCATCTCGCGGAGACACTCGACCTGAAGTTTTCGAACTCACATCTGTGAAGACTCCATACGTTCCTTGCATTGATGGCTGTTGCCCTGGTGATTTGAGTTGCGCTCAGAATACTAGTTTAATTGGCGTGCGCGAACCAGGTCGTGGCTATCGAAAGCAGGAACAATACCTCCCCCCACGCCAGTCAGTTTTAGTTTGTTTGACAGTCATGATCCGATTCTTTTTCTTACATTATCGTGGGTTTAGTGGTGATCCTCGACTTGGAGTGAACCAGGCATACGATCGAATGCCTTATAGTATTCCCGTGCAGAATCTTCCGTGAGGATTGTACAGATGAAGATCATGCATGTCATATGCTATCTCCGAAATCGGACTCTGCTTGGCGTTAGCTGGAAAGCTGGTGCAACGAAAATGCCACACTGGCACCTAATGCAAAACAATACTTTCATTCTCTGTTGAATCTCAGCAATTTGGCAAGGGGCACCTACTTTGTGCCGGTCCAAATCCATGCTCCGAGTTTTGTCGAACACTTGGGACAGTTTATTTTACCGTCCTTCTCGTACCCAAAGTCAGCTTCACCTCCGGTTGTCGCCCGCATCCACTTCAAGGGCTCCAAAAAAATTGCTTGACATGGCACTATTGAATACTAAGTTCAAGCGATCATATCATAACTAGCAACAAGAGTTGCGCATACTTCCTGAGCTGCCGGTACGTGTGAGATGAATCTACATGAACGCCAGTTTTAGATTTCTGTGATTCAATGCGGTGATACCCATACCGACATTGTTTTTCTCTGAGCCAAGGTGGTACTTGCACTTGTTGCAATAGTAGCCAGGTCCAGATGGTATGGTATGGTCGAAGAGGCGAACGCTTCCCTCCTCGAGTTTTGTTTTACCTGCTAAAAGTGCACGCCACTGAAACGCACAGCTTAGGTATTCGAGTATGCTGACAGGATTGGATGTAGTCACTAACCTCGGCGTGAGCGTTCGTAGCTCCGAGTGGATCACTCTGATGTTCCATGCGGTCAAAGAGCTGTAGTTGGCTCAGAAAGCTCGGATTAATGTAGATGCACGGTCTTTCTGTTTGAACTGCGTTGAAGGCTTCTTCCAAACGCATCTTGCGCTCTGCCATCAAATACGCCACACAAATCGACGCGCTTCGTGACTGGCCATAGACGCAGTGAACAAGTACTCCTTTTTTATCTATGTAGATCGCTGTGCGTATGAAATCAATGCACTTGTCCAAGTGTGGTAGGATGAGCTCATCTTCCGTATCGAAGATGTCGATGAGCATCACATTGCACCACTAGATACGAAAGATCATCTCCTTAGTATATAATACAAACATCAAGAACAAAGAGCGCGTCACTTGCACTCACCGTCGGTGCAATGCGCCCAGTTCCTAATGAGATCACATGGCCGATACTGTTGCTTTCAAGGAACGAGGTGTCCTACGTTGGAGAGTGGGTACATCGCTCGTGCTGGGAGCTCAGCTGATCGCGTACCGTGGCAGCATGGGCATCTCCAATGAACAGTGGGAGGTCGCCTATTCTCGCAGCGTGGGGCAATCCCTCGACGCTGGCGCCTGATCGCTGCAGCTCCAGCAGACGCTTGTGCTGCGCTTGGTCCGACGGCTGCACGCGATACATGTTCCGCTCGCTGAATGGGTGTGCCCCAGATGATGCGTATCTATGGATGGCGACAGCATCAGGCCTTGTCCTTAATAGAGGCCCTATCAGCGACTAACCCTCCACCGTCTACTACAAGGTATCGATTTGAGCAGGTTTTTATGGGGCAAAGTCTCTCCTCCCTGCCATCTGCGTTGACTTCACATTTGGTTCCAGAGGTCTGCTGTCGAACACGTCTGATTTGGAAGACCCATCGCATGCGTATTTTTACGGCCAAGGCTTTCACGAGCTCTCCAAGCAGAACATGCGTAGCCTCATTCTTCAATCTCCCAAGACAAGACCAAGCAACATGAAGATCGCATTCTTCTCAACGCACAGCTACGACATCGAGTCGATGGATGCTGCTGCATCACGCGAAGGTGTCACCCCCTCCCACGAACTTGCGTACGCTCCCTTCGATACGCCACTGAGTCGTTCAATAAATAACTCATGATTCTCCTCCCCTTACAGCTACTTTACGAATCGTCTGAGCGCTCAGACAGCCCCTCTCGCTGCTGGCTGCGAGGGTGTCGTTATTTTCGTCAACGACACGGCGGATGAAGAGACTCTTCGTTTGCTGCATGCTGGTGGCACGCGCGTGCTGTTCCTGCGTTGCGCAGGATTTGACATGGTCGATCTGGAAGTCGCCAAGGAGCTTGACATTCCTGTACTCCGTGTACCAGCCTACTCTCCTTACGCCGTTGCAGAGCATGCGGCTGCTCTCATGATGTCCCTCAATCGCAACATCCACCGCGCCTACAACCGTACTCGCGAGCTTAACTTCCGACTCGCTGGTTTGCTCGGGTTTGACGTCCATGGCAAGACGGTTGGCGTAGTTGGCACGGGCAAGATTGGTGCTCTTTTTGCGCGAATCTGCTCGGGTTTCGGTTGCACTGTGCTTGCTTACGACGTCGTGCAAAATCCTGAGGCTTTGAGCTACGGAGCTCAGTACGTTACTCTTGACGAGATCTGGGCGAGGTCCGACATCATCTCTCTTCATTGCCCACTGTTCCCGACAACGAGACACATCATTAATGAAGACAGCATTGAGAAGATGAAGAAAGGTGAGACTGGCCGGAGCGGTTTGATTGGTGAAATGATCAACTAAGGCGTACACGAAACGCGTAGGTGTCGTGATTATTAACACAAGCCGTGGAGGACTGATCGATACAAGTGCACTGGTGAAGGGGCTGAAGAGCAAGAAGGTCGGCGGTGTTGGGCTCGATGTGTTCGAAGGTGAAGGCGATTACTTCTACTCGGATCACTCGGGGGATCTTATCCCTGACGACACTCTGGCACGTCTCTTCACATTCTCGAACGTCATTATTACCGGCCATCAAGCTTTCTTCACGAAGGAAGCACTTGGCAATATCGCTCAGACTACTATGGACAACATCAATGCGTATGTTAACAAATCCGAGTTCAAGAACCGAGTCTGAAAGATGTTCGATAAGGCTGTGCTCAATACATGTGTTGCGTACTCATAAGGCACATGACAAATCAACTGTTTACGGTGTGGTAATAGTAGCAGTAAGCTTGATATGCGCCCCACATGATAGGAAGAACCGGCTGCACTTTGTTTAGGTTTGAGAGCCGAGGTGATTCCCCAATCTTGATAGCAGAATCGAAGGGAAAAAGCGGGAGATCACCGACCCGACACTCAATGTTAGCCTTTCGTTGAACAATAAAAATATTGAGATCGACTCTAGCTCGAAGTGCATAAGCGTCTGTTTCTGGCATACAGGCTGTGAGAGGATGCACCCTGTTACCCATTGTTTTCCTTACTAACCTCAATGTTCTTGAAACAGGAAGATAGCCCCAATGAACTTGGCTTCGTGCGAATGCTTGACACGAACTTGCTCAGCAAGTTCCAACATGGGTCGTTCGGGGCGTGTGCCAAGCTTCCACAAACGATTATACGATTAGCTGGTTCACGTGCTGACATCCCTTTCACTAGAAAAACACCGCTATTCACCGCTTAGTTGATACATGCTGCGACATAGTGTTTTAGAGCCAACTAACCATGTGATCCGGAGAGCCATACCCGGCGCTACTATAAGTTTTGAGTCATCCAGTAGAGAGAATAAGCCACTGCTAAACTGTTTCAGACTGTCATCGTAGAGTCCACCTCCAGGTTCGCCCGTACTCCTTCTCTTGGCTATCGAATAGATATAGCACGCCTCAACGCATCGTTCTAAGATGAAAACTCGGGCAGTTGATGTTTTGCTTACCAGTGAATGCAGCAGCTTGTAAAACCAGACTCTCTCGGGGGGTAAGATCGTGATCTAACGACTGGGCCGTCAGCCTTAGTCGGCATACAGGAGCTTCCAGGCACCTTACACTATCCATGTGTACTTTCACGATAGAGTCGATGAATGAAGCATTGCGAGCTACTGCATTACGTTGTTTCAGCAGATGTCCTGCAGTCTGGGGTCTAGTGATCAAATCAACTGTGTGGGAAATTTGCCCCAGCATCTCCCTCAAAACACGACAACTGCTTGATTCCGTGCATGAATCGTTCTGTGACGCAATAAAGACGAGGGAGGTTTCTCCGCCTTGGAAGTACGCAATACGCCTCCTTTCGCTCTCCATACAATGGAGCTCGGTCAAATCGTTGGACTTCGACGCATAATAGACGGCAGAAACAATCCCAACCGCAGCACTAGGTGGAAGTTGAGCTCTACCATATCTGCGCACAAGCAGAGGAACCCCTGTGCAGTCCACAATGACAAGTATCCCGTCCGCTTCTTGGTTGAGCCCCTTCATCTTGGCTTCAAGACGCGTCTCTTCAGCACCGAATGACACTATGCCGGGTAGTGACGTAGCCTTCTGTTTAAGTGAAGACAGTACGAAAACGTTGCCTCCAGTCGATTGATGCCCTTGACCCATTGGGAAACACGACACAACCATGAGCACCCAGCGCGGCAACGTCAAGAAGGGCGCGCCGAAGCACCAGAACACGTTCGCCTTCAAGCACAACCCTAAGTCCAAGAAGACCGAGAAGATTTTGTCGCTCCCAATCCGCGGACTGTGTGAGAAGTGTCATGCGCAGATTGAATGGCGCAAGAAGTACCGGAAGTACAAACCATTGACCAAGCCGGCAACATGGTACGAATTGCTGTCACGCTGTTCCATTCACATGATAGAGAATGTAAATGCGTGGGCTGTTCGCAGCAACTTTTGTCATCAGAAAAGCGTGACTTCGGCGTATCACGTTGCATGTGATCGCTGCTCGAAGGTATAGCAATTGAACTGCATCGGTATTCTGCTGAGAATAACGCCTGCGTCACGTCCGTAGGAACGAAATGTGTGCGCGAAGTGTTGTCTCTCCAGGGACATTGTGCCAAGGTCCGTAGAATCTAGAAGAAGTAATGTGGCTCCACAGCAGTATTTAACTTTCGTTGTGAGAACAGTCGGGAAGAATTAGTTGCCGAGAAACAGCTCAAAGAAAAAGAATTCGAGGCTCAGCTTGAGGGGATGCGTGAACGTGAACGTCGGGCCCTTCTTCGAAAGTTGGAGAAGGAGAGGGAGGGTCATGATGAAGGATTTGAGGACGGTTCTGATGGTGAATCGTACGACGAGGAGTTCATGGACGATGATTAGCATGTGCACCTTATCACCCAAGGCTCTGCGTCATGCTGACTGCAGCGCCTAGACTTCGATAAATAGATCCAACAAGAGCTGCATCATAGTGACATTCAGTCTGCCTCCAGCTTAGGATTTACGTGATTTTAGATTCGCACGCATACTCTCGGACAAGACTGTCGCACTCTTGAAATGTCATTGTGCATGTGTGCTTCATGAAGTAAGGCTTTGGTGCCTCAAGTGATCACTATCTAGTAATTAGAAACGGTCCTCGGAGTTGAGACCAAGTAGACCACATGGAAGGGCCAACTTCGATTTTGCATCAGTACAACTGCACATCACCATCTGGATGCCAGCGGGAGACCAAAATATAAAGGATAGCAGGTCTATCCAGTGTGTGTGGTGGCTTATCCGTGGGCGACAAAAAGTGGGTCAGCGACACAAATACCGTATTCTCTCAGCGTAACCATACGTGAAAACCCGGGGTTTTTGTTAGAGTTCGAAAAGCATACAAAAAAATATATGTCCAATTGAGTCGATGACGACACTTCAGTTACAAACACAACATTTGAAGAAGTTGGTATGAATTATGAGAGAAAGATGGGGTACAGCAGGAGTAACCGATCTACGCATAAGGG
>KE464075.1:16091-37386 GCA_000387445.2 Pythium aphanidermatum DAOM BR444 | reverse complement strand
AGGTACGAGTACTGGGTGGATAGCAGGCACTCCCTGAAACACCTGAGCTGCTCTGCAATGTGCACTAGTGTCGTGTCTGTGGTAATGATCCTTCCGCAGGTTCACCTACGGAAATTTTGTTACGACTTCACCTTCCTCTAAATGGCGAGGTTAGAAAAAGTTCCCATCAGTCCACTCGCAATGAAGCAAACGGACTCCATTGTCAGTGATCCCAACCGTAAAATTCAAAGGAGACAGCTGGAGAAAGCGGACAGCCTGCAATGTGACAAGGCTGTATGAATGTAGCCTATGGGTTGTGGTCGTTAGGCGTGTATCAAGGTTGTCACACAGAGCACGAGTCAGCTGCAATATGGGCGCGAGGATGCAGGTTCTTAGGACTTGAAGAGATGGCTACGTCAGCTATGTAATCTCAATCGCATGAATGAGTACACTGAACGTCAGCGCCATGAAGTCAGACATTGGAGCGTCATGTATGTATAATTTGTATTGTTTTGATGGTGCTTTGTAGTTGCTTGTGCGCTTCGATCACACTTAGGGTCTTCTGTCGATCATGTGATGATAGGGCTCGTCCTAGCGGTAGTATCCTGGTGACCGCTGGTACGGATTGGGAGACACTACGACGGGCTGCACGTACACCGTCTGTGGTGGTGGTGGGACACGACGGTGGCGGTCGTCAGCAGCGGACGCGCAGCACAATCCGGCACAGCAGCCGAGCAGACAGCAGTCGCAGCCAGGGCCCCCACAGTCACATGGGAGACAGCAGCAACAGTCGCCACCCGGACTTGGTGGGCCTGGTGGGCCACAGCAGCAATCGCAGCCTGGGCCTCCACAGCAACAGTCACAAATGTCCATGGTCAAGGGCTTGAAGTCGGCTGGGTGTTGGTCTCAGTTGAGGAAATTCAGGAATGAGCGTTTGGACGTGATGCCTCCTGATTATCGCCGGATGCAAGTCCGCCCGACTCCATTGACCTTCGATCCGCTGCTTTGTCCACCCATCCCCTACAGGCATCTGACACTTGGTAGGGCTGATCATTAAGCAGTGGGTATCAAGAGACGTGTCCCAATCACATATCTGTGACTTGTGTAGACCTAGTTCGGCTATTCAGCTTTTGTAAGAGCCACAAGTGAGCAATGGATTCAGTCGGCCATGCCTATCCAAGGAGCATTGTGGCTATCGCAGGGTTGGCTGCCAATTTTGGCCCTCAGGGCCTATCGCGAGTCACACGTCAGACCACCAGAGAGAACGGGGATAATACACAGTGTTGTTGGGTGTCATGTGCCTAATAACAGGAGTGTCCGACGGTCGAAATATCTACAGTGGCAAGTAGAAGACCGGGTGCAACGCGTCCTTGCAGTTGTTCTTCGCGCACTGTGCGGCAACTGCGCGTTCGATCTCATCGGCCTTCTCCAACTTGAGCTTCGAGTCTTTCTCGCGCTTGTCCCAATCAGCCAGCAGCCGCCCATAGGCACGAAGAACCCGAGCGTACTCAACTTGATCCGTCGGCGAAAGATGGTCCTCCTTCTCGAACGAGTCCACCACTGTAGAGAAGAGGCCTTCGGCCGAAACGGCTTGCCCCATCTTGTGGCAGCCCTGTGCGATCTGGCTCAGCACACGGCTAAGCGCCAGTGCACTGCTGCTCTTCTCGTTTTGCTGCGTCTGCAATGCCTTGCCCAAGAATTCCATGGCCTCCTCGCTACGGTTCATGCGCAGCAACAGCTCACCCAAGTTGGTCTGGATCCACGCTTCGAATGGAGCGTCCACGCCTGTCGTGAGCTCGTCCTTATCGTTCTCGTTCACTGTCTTCTCCACCCAAGCAAGCGACTCACGCCACAGCACTTCGGCCTGCTTCAAGCACACCTGCTGCTCTTCACTCAGGTCTTTCGAGTTCTTGCCAAGCGAGTCACTCGCAGCCAGAGACAAGCTCGCATACTGCGACATCAAGTACGGGATCTCATGGCTCAGCAGCGAGTCGTCCGCGTCACCGCCTTCCTTCACGATCACGTCCTTCTTCATTCGCAACACCTCCACTGCACGAACGAACAATGGGTCCTTCACATGCAGCTCACTGGTACCGTCCTGAAGAGTCTTGGCGATCATCTCATACATCCCCCACTTGAGCGGCACGGTCTCGTCCTTGGGGAACAGTGCCGTAAACACCTCCTTCTGACACCACTCGAGCCCGAGCTTGGGCTGACTCTGGCGCAGGAACAGTCGCAATACACGCTCCTGCTCCGCCACCGGCCAGTCCATGAGCTCTGCTCGTTCCAGCATCGTCTTGTTCGCCATGGCGTAATTGCCCGCCATAAAGTACGTCAGGAACAAGTGGCGCAGCGCAGCCTGAGAGTAAACGCTCTTGAAGCCCATGGCCGAGCGACAGATCTCAGCCGTGCGCTCGAGGTTCGGCAGCGCCAACGCCGCCTTCTTCGAGTTACTGAGCTGCTTGTTCTGGTCATCGCCGCCGTGCAGCACATCCATGGCCAGCTGAAAGTCCGGCAGTACACCCAGCAGCTCCTGTTCGGCTTCGATCTCCTCTGGGGACAGCTGCAGGTAGCCGATGCCGATCTTCGAGTCAGCGTGGTTGTAGCGCAGCGAGCTCAACGCCCGCACGTCCCTAGGCGCCTTAGTAGTCGCACTAGCCAATGGCGGGTGCTTGGCCGCCTGTGCAGCGCGTGAAGTCGCGCGGAAGAGCAGCGAAGGTAGCGACATGAGCAGGATCTCGGATGTGCCAATGACACCACCACTCTGTGGAGCTCCGGGGTCTGGGGACAGGACACTATCGGATATCAGAGGTCACTAGCTCAACTGTGGGACTCGGGAAAAGAGGGATATGTGATGTGGAAGGACTGGATTAAAAACCATGGGGTACAAAAGCCATGCCATGGTGACGTTATGCATCCTGGTCGGCATCTTCCTCCCGCTGGCGCTTCTTCTGCTTCCAGAGCTGCGCGGCCTGCAGCAACTTGAGGTGTGACTGCGCCTTCTCGTCGTCCGGGAAGATGTAGTCTGTGTACTCTTCCAAACCCAGCTCCGTCTGTGGTGATCATGGACACATAGTTAACCACCAACGCCGTGAAATAGTAGTATGTGGTGCCACCTACCCCGTCCTCTGCGTATGCCATGCGCTGCTTGGTGACCTTGCGAGGCATCATACCCTTCAGCTTCTCTACCTGCTTCTCCTCCTGCCATTCCTGTTCCATCTTGAGCCACGTTTCCAGACACAGCACGCGTTCTTCTTTCTTCTCTTCGGCAACCTGCTCCTTGAGATAACGCAGTGCTCGCTCGAAGACCTCTCGAGCCGCCTCGCGATCTTGCTTCGCCTCGAACTGCGCGAAGCTGATCCAAACTTTGACGTGCTTAGTGCGCTCCAAAAGACGCTCGTACAATGTCCGCGTGTTGTCCAGTTCGTCGTTCTCAATCTCGAAATCAATATATGATTTCCAAATCATTTCGGGCATGTCCAGCTCCGGCTGCTTGACGGCAAGCTCGTAGATTGCTCGAGCACGATCCACTTCACCAACTTGTCGTTCCAGTTGTGCATACTTTTGCCACGTTTCACAGTTCGGCGCATCAAACACGAGCCACTGAGCGTAGATTTTTCTACAGCGATCAATCTCGCCCATCATAAGCTCCAGCTCGATGTAACTGCGGAACAGCTTCTTCTTTGGACACTTGCCAATCGCCTCACCCATCGTAAGACGTGCAGCCTGTATATCGCGCTGGCGAATGTGAAACTTTGCGAATAGAATCCAAATCTTGGCGAATGTGAACTTCTTGTGAGGGATGATCGACAAGCACGTCTTGTACACATTTCGCACGCGATCCGGCGACTCGTCAGCAACGATTAGCTCTTCGAAAAGTGCGTACTTAATCCACAGGTAGATGTATCGCCGCCAGTATTGCTTCTCCTCAATAGGTGGAATGTTAGCGATGGCACGCTCGTACACTTCGCGTACTAAACCAAACTGCTGGCTTGCAACCGCTTCGTTCTCCTCAAGCTTGATGTATTCGAGCCACGAGTCGTAGTCCAGCGCATTCGCAGACACTTGCTGTTCATACACGACACGACGCTTGGCAATCACGACGTCTTCAACGCGCTTCTTGTCGCCGTGCATTTTTTCGAATGTGATGAAGGCATTGTACAGTTGCGGTGCATCTTCCTTGGGCAATCGGTCCAAAGCATACTTGTAAATGGCTCGCGCTCGTTCGATCTCTCGGCATCGCTCTTCGAACGATGCAAACCCGACGTAAAGTTGCTCTGTCTTCTCATCGTCACGCAGTTCTTCCATCGCGCGCTCGTAGATTTGTCTCGCCAACACCAGTTGATGCTGGTCCTTCTCTTCCCACTTGGCATACTTCATGTACGACTTCTCGGCTGGATGCATAGCCACGTACCGCTCATACAGTTGGCGCGCACGCTCGACTTCCTTGGCACGCAGCTCGAGCTTAATGTAAGAGTACCAGGCCTGGTCATCTGGCTGCCACTCCATCCAGCGTTCAAACACACGTCGCGCGCCGTTGAGATTGCCCAGCATCTCCTCCATGAACGCGTACTTGTACCAGAACTGCGCCACACGGGGCAACAGCGTCACAGCGCGGTCCCAAACGTTGCGCGCATGGTTGACGAACTTGTGGCGCATCTCCATTTCGGCGTACTTGAGCCAGATCGTCGGGTTCTTGTAGTCCACATCGATGGCCCGCTCGAAAATGGACCGAGCGCGCTTGAACTCGTGTTGGCTTTCCTCCCACGTGGCATACTTGATCCATGTGCCGATATGGTGACGTTGGCTACGGATTTCGTCCTCAAAGGCCTTGCGCTTGCCCATACGGTAGTCATTCAGCTCCTCGGCGTCGGCGATGCGACGGCGCGTGGGCTTGAGCACGTCTTCCTTGCGCTCCTGGGCCTCCAGCAGGATCTGCTCGGCCGTGATCTGGATCGGCGCAGGCGCGCGATTCTTCACAGACGATTTGTTCATCATCGTGGACGACGGGGGCGGCGCCAGGCAGCGCCACAGACTCGGCAGCACACACGCAGATGCTTGGAGGTCCTTCCTCTGGAGAGCGCTTCCACGGAGACGCACACGAACTTAACACCCGCTCCCGCTAAGTTCGCGTGTGTGTGTATGGTTTCGAATCGTACTTATTAACATCGGATTTAAGCGGGAACCGTAGCCATGTTGCTCAGAGATGACGGAGATGCGGAGCTATTCCTGCCTCTGCTGGTGACCTCGTGGAGCTCTGATGCACCAGAGGAGCTATGGACGATTCGTGCCCATCAGCCAGTCGTGGGATGGGACGTAGCGACTCGGTCTCCAGCAACGAGAGTGGGAGAGAGTCATCGGCTAGTGAGCGCCGCCTTGCCCTCGCGAGGGAGCTCCAAGAACAGCGTGAAGATGAGGTCCTGGATCTGCACACGGCGCGTTCGGGCCATTATGTGGACAGCGCGTTCAGCCTGGTAACAGCCAACATGGCCATTGTGTGCCTCGTACTGGGGGGTTATTACATGTCTCGCGCATGTGAGAAGCCGTTGGCTGGCTTCCTCGTCATATTGGGGTTCTTGGCACCGTGCGCGGCATGTCTGCCCATGATCCTGCGACAATGGTTCTACCTGCACCTGCGCTTGAAGAATATCGTCACGATCAGTGTTCTAACCAGCTCGGCGTTTTACGTAGCGTGGCTGTTTATTGGTCAACGCTGGGCGTTCGCCTCATCACCCAAGAACTGTGACGAAGACCTGAGCACGGCCGCGAACGCCGTCGTGTTCGTCCTGTATGCCATACTTCTCCTCTACCTGGCCAAGGTTGTGTGGTACTTGGCCGTGCGCCTGCGCTACACTTACAAGCAGCTCTGTCTGTCATGCTTCCGAGATCCGTATCCAAACGCGCTGGCGATGACGGACGGTGAACTCGAGGAATTTCAAAGTCAAGTGGACGAGGATCAACCGCCCCAACAAGGACAAGTAGACCACCTCAAACCGCCACGTCTCGGGCCAAGAAATCGCCTCCTACTAGACATGCAACGGCACCAGCACGAGCTGCGACAGAGCCTCCACCGCCTTTTCCAGCGCAGCTCGACTGGCAATACAGCTGCCAAAGTGACCCCACGACCTGATCGCCGGCGCTCCAAGAAGCCCAAGCCGGCCACATCGACGGGGCAAAGGGCACGTGGCGCCGCACTGGACAGTGGTGCCCAGGCGAAGCGACTGTGAACTCAGAGGATGGAGCACTTCGGTGATCAGCCCGACGTCGGGACGAGTCACACGGCTGTGTGGTGTGACAAGACGTTGATCGTCGGAGCGCGAGATGATATGCAACAATCCATCAGGTAATCCCATATATTATATCCTAGAGGTCAATGATTTGCATCTAAGAATAGAACTGTATCCACTGATCCCATCTTATCCCAAGAGGAGATAGGATTTCAGAGTTAGCCGTTTTCAGCATCGCACCACAACAGCTGCCCTGGATCTCCAAGTTGATGCGGCAGTCAGGTCGTCGGCCGAGAGTATTGGGATTGTGGCGTCGCTCCTCGCCGTCGCCTGCCCGCGGCTACACTACGGTCTGCGGCTACGCCCAGCCGCCTCCATCGCAATGCACGAGGGCTCATTAGTCATCGCTCCCGGGATGGACCGATCCGACCGCCGATGGCCTCGCGCCGTCATGGCCGTGATGGCGTTGCTCATGCTGGTCTCGCAGGCCAGTGCGACCAGCAGCGTCGTACAGCAGAAGATGTTTGGGCTGCCGTCTGGTCTCGGTGCGTACTGAATACTACGCATGTGGACGTGGAGTTGATGGATCGGACTGAGAAACTCACTGTGTGCTGCTTCGTGGGTGTTCCAGCGTATTACATCGAGATCGCTGTGGGGTCCGAGCTCTACACGTCCAGCAGTGCGAAGACCTTCAACCTGCTGCTCGACACCGGATCCTCCAACACCGCTGTGGTTACAGCTGACTGCTGCTCGTCCACGAGCTCGACACTCTACTCATGTGCCGCATCGTCAACTTGTGTGGAGAAATCACAGACGATCAGCGTCAGCTACATCACCGGCGCGTGGTCTGGCCAGCTCGTGACGGATACGTTCTCCTCATCTGATATTGGCGTCATCAAGGATGTGCCTTTCGTCGAGATCCAGCAGGAAGATAACTTCATCCAGTCCGGTTACGATGGCATCGTCGGTCTCGCATTCCCCAGCATCGCCTCGCCATCTGGATCAGCGCCGAAACCGTACTTCGAGATCATGAGAAGCGAAAAATCCCTGCCAGATGTCTTCAGCACTCTCATGTGTGGATCCCTTCAGGCGCTCTTGATTGAGAATATGAGCTACAGCGACGCTCTATACGCTGGTGAGCTCATCCTCGGTGGCTCCACTGGTGTCAACGGCGAAGTTTACCACGAGGGTGACTTGGTCTACACACCGCTGATTCAGGATCGATGGTACAACGCTCTGACGACTGCAATCAAAGTTGGCGACGAGCAGATCAATGTAGACTGCAAAGATATCAACACGCCACGGGTATGAACCTGTGCTGACTTGAAGGTGTCTGATCCCCGTCGAACTGACTCGTGCTTCTGTGAAAACAGACCATCATCGACTCGGGAACAAGCAACATCGCGCTACCATCAGCCATCTACTCGGCTGTTGTCCGTAACTTGCGTGCCAAAGTTCAAAAGATCATCCCCGGCGTTGGTGACGCCTTCTTCAGCGATGCAGTTCCGTGTTGCACGCGATATTGCGACCCGACGGACAAGAACTCGTCCATTTTCGAGCTGCCATCGATCACGATCTCCTTGGCACTCGACTCGGGCAAGTCTTCGAAACAACAAATCAGCGTCACAATCCCACCAGAGTACATCTGGCGTCCTCTGATGCTGTGGTCAACGTTTGGGGTGCAGAAGTGCCGTGTGTTTGGCATCTCGGAAGGTGATCTCACTCTTCTGGGTGACGTCTTTATGGATGGGCTCTTCACTGTGCACGATCGTGCGAACGGGCGCCTGGGGCTTGGGATCGCCAAGAACTGTCCGAGCCAGGTCACTCCAACCAAGACCATCACAGTCGAGTCCTTGTCTACTGGTGGTGACTCGTACTGCGACTGTGTTTCGGATGACGACCGCAAAAGCAGCCTCATCAGTTCCTACCTTCCATTCAGCAGTAGGCCATGCTTCTTCTGGATCTGGTGGATGTACGTTGTGCTGGCATCGGTCGCGATCATCGTCCTCTCGCTCTGCGTTGTGGTATACGTCTTCTGCCAGCGACGCAAGTTCCGCAAGCAAGCGAGACAGCGACTCGCTCGCCAGCAGTCCAACGGTATGCACGAGTGTCTTGTCTAAGGATCTTGTCAAGCTTTCAGCGCTCACGCCGCCTCTTATATCACAGCTCTCGACCGCAACCTGCTCACGCCCGATTGCGCCGCCCAAGTCGCACGCACACCACCTTCCAACCACACCGAGTCGGAAACGCGCACGTCCCAGTCAGCGTCTTGGTTCGCCGACTCAACAGCGACAACGCGACCCAGCAGTTTGGCGGTCAGCTCGACGCGTCCTTCGGAAGTGCATATCGAGATGCGTCAGCTGCAGCGCGCCGCCTGAGCCCCCCACGCCGCCTTCCCATTGTACCATAGTCTCCATCCTTGTAAGAGTAGCGCATCTTGCGCGACCTATAACGCAATCGTAAACCTCTGTCAATAAATATTCTCCTGAATCCTATGCTTCCTTCGAGAAGGCAGTTCCAGAACGTTCTTGACTCCCGAGTGCCAGTTGTAACCTGTGAAACCCGATATCCGCTCATCTATCTGGCCAGGGTCCGCCCATCAACATCGCAGCCATTTCTCGTCTCGCCATCATGAACGCCGGCTTCGCGCAGTTCGGCCTCGTGGTCGCTGGCCGCCCCGTGCTCACCGACTTCCAGTGCGTAGCGCTAGTGGTCATCGCTGTATAGACTGTGGCTCATAGAGGCTCTGTGTGGACAGGGAGATCGGCCCCGGCCGCTACATGACCGAGATCGGCGACCCGACACAAGTCACCGACCTCACGTTCTTCTTACTGCCAACGTCGCCTGTGCCGCCTGGGTATGGCGCAGTCCTGTACTTCGCCGTGCCAGTGTTGCAGAACTGGCAGCTACTGGGTACTGTGTTCGCTGAGAAGCCGAGCGCTATCTTCCGCACGGGCTGGCCCACACACCCTGATGTCCAAGGCCAGCCTGTGCTTCAGCTCGGTATCTCGATTGAACCTCTCGACAACGTCAAGAACCTCGGCATTGAAGCGAGTGGACTGCAGGAGCGCAAGGCGTTCGCGTTCAAGATCGCGCAGGACCTATTTAATTACATGACGTCGTTCTCGACGAGCAACACGACAGCGTACATGACGATCCCCACAAACCTCCTCGACCGATGGATCGAGCGGTTTGAGAACAAGTACAAGCGGGACCCCAACTTTATGCTTAAGATCGAATGATAGACACAGGCATTGTAACAGGAAACAAGTTGACGTACGTACGATTTTGACACTTAGATGCTCGTGGTAACGACCGTCGTGGTCGTCGTCGACTGCACAGGCGACATATTGTAGCTGCTGCTCGACTTCGTGGGTTGTGGGCAGCCGAATCGCTGCGTCATCGCCTGCTTCCAGTCGGCAATGCAGATACTTTGCTTGCCCGAATGCACTTCGTCCACGATTGCCTTACAGCGAGGTGGGAAGTTGCCCCAAATCCGTTTGAACTCGGCGGTAAAATCCTTGACTCCGCCCAGACATTCGTCCTGGAACACACACATCATCCGTTCGATTTCGTCTTGTGACTTCTGCGATGGCCCACCAATTCTGTCGACCATCTCGTTGTACCAGTCCATCACTTTCTGCACGGATGGGTCACATGGAATCGACGTATTGATGATGACTGCTTCCTGCGCAGTGGCAACGTCCGTTTGCTTCGCACTGCTGGTAGCCGAGTCGGGAACTGGATTACGATTGGCAGCAGGAGCTGGAGGAGCTACCTGGGCAGCAGGGTTGGTTGCGAACACCGCGACACCGACAGCTGCATTCGCAGCCTTCACCTTGACGCCAGTATCATCACTGATCTCCAAGAGCGTGTCAGCTCGCAAGGAACGACCCCAGCGGATTGGCCACCATGAGAACCAGGATCCAGGACGCGGGGCAGGCACTGGACGAGGCGCAGGGATAGGCATGGGGACGGGCCGCGGAGCTGGAATTGGTACTGGTACTGGTTGTGGTGCAGGAACAGGAACAGGAGCTGGAGCAGGAGCTGGTCGGCCATCACACTGTGTGTACATAGTAGCTGTGACACCAGAAAGCTCGTACGAATAGCTGAAGGTTCCAAGATCACGCGTGTCCATGAGGTCAGCGAAGCGGTTGGGAACGCCCTGGAAGAAGCGCCCGATGACTGGGTCTTGAGCACCATTGATTGGGTTTCGTCCATTCACGCCGGTACGCATTGTGACAACGTCCGACGGGTTGAACGCTGGGCCATTGCGACGGCCACAAGACGTCCACGCTACAGAATGGGAAGCCTTTTGTTCGAACGTGAGGCGAGCAGTACCAACACGACACTTGTGGAACGTCACATGGAGTAAGTCGACCATGGCATGATGGGACCAAAAGACTGGGTCCGACGGTGACGCAAATGTTGCCATCGCGCCATCGAGATCGGAGTGAATGTTATTGTGAGCACCACGTTCCAAGTTGGGACTCATCTGGCCGATGCTCGTCGCGCTGAATAGCTGGTTCATAACCGACGCGTATGACGCCGTACCAGAGACACCGACGCCATTCCAGTTCCCTCGTGGGACGCAGCGCGCACACCTGTTGCCTTGGACGATGCTGCTCTCACAGAAGTGGTTCAGAGGACTGGTGTTCATGCAGAAACCCTGTGTGGTCACACCGTTGATCACAAGCGTAGACTGACGCATACCGCCGGATACGCCGCCAAGCTCAGTAAGAACGGACGAGCACCCGCCCAAACTGCGGCATTGGCCGTTCGTGAACCGACTGTTGTCTGTAATCCAATCCCAGTATGGAACAGTCACACAAGCGTACTGCGCTCCTTGTCCACGCAACATATTTTCGAAGACGAGCAACATCAGGCGGTGCCAGTAGATGAACATGCACTGACCATGAGCTTCCATTTCACTCATCATCTCCGTGTGCATCTCGACGAACTTGATGTACGCGCCTGAGTCCATTGCTGCTTGAAGAGATCCGATATACGTGCTCTTCTCCTGGGCTGTGAGTGCATTCCAGTTCTTCCGCACACGCGGGCCACACTGCTGGGCGCCGACCAATGCAAGAGCCCATACGAGCAGCGTTGTGAGCAGCACCTTCATGGCTGAGTCGGGTCTGGGTGAGTATCCGCTTCACTCGAGTGTGAGTAGGTGCTGGGATAACGAGTTTCGCCACGTTGGACGATGATCAATGAATGCCTCTACTTGCAGCGCTTCGTGAGCACTTTAGCAGAGCCCAAGTACCCATGTGGTGATAGTGCTCTCTACCCTGTGTAGGGTTCATTTCTCACGAATGCGTCCTCTCTGGAGCCAATAACGACGCATGTGGATCCCAAGACGTCGCCTTTACCACAGGTGGAGTCTTCGAGCCACACGCGCTCAGTTAGGCGGCCATGTGGATACAGAAGAGCTTCTCTTCATGTGGTCAGACAGTGTGGCAGAGGCGCCGAGAGATCGCAGCAAGCTCACGCAGACGAGCATTCGACCGGCGAGTCAGTTCGACCACATGGAGCTCGTCACACCGTCCGACTCAGACTCAACAACGGGGGATTCGAAACTCAGATCTGATCACTTCTAAAAAGCGACAGGTTGTCCCTTATGCTAACCTCTCTTAAGAGTGACACACTCAAATAGAAGTCTGCCACTAAAAAATTGTACCCCCGTCAACTTGGTCGGCACCAGTGCATCTCACGAGCCAAGTGCATCATGGTGAAGCTACTGCTTAGCGGCCAAGTCGATGGCCAGTGGCCTCTTGTGTGGGAACGCGCGCGTAAGCTCAATGCGGCAGCCAAAGGGGCGCCGTTCGATGCGCTGATCTGCGTGGGGCGCGTGTTCCCGTTTCCCAGTGACTACGTCTCAGGTCAGATGCAAGTGCCCGTTCCGACTTACGTGCTCCCAGCATTTGAAGACTTGCAGCAGTTCGAAGCGGACATCAAGCAGGCTGAGCTGGTGAAGAAGGTCCGTGCGGCAACGCAAACGCAGGATGCTATGGTGGAGATTATTCCGAACTGCTTCGTGTTGAACAAGTGCGGCGTCGCAAGTATTGCAGGACTCAAAGTGGCATTCGTTAGCGGTGTCGATGAGACTATTCTGAGTGGGAAGGAACAGGATGGAGCACGCACTTTTAGCGCTGGGGGTATCGAGGCTCTCTCTTTGCACCTCGAACAGAGTGGTGCAGACCTCGATTTCTTGCTGTCTGCTCAATACCCTGCACAGTATGTTAAACATGGCATGGGAATGAAGGTGAAATCTGACGTTTTGGTGTTGATGGTAGCTTCCAGTATCTAGCAGAGCAACAAGTGCCTGACGAGCTCAAGGCTGTCACGGTAAGCAGTCTACTGACGCAGATCGTCAAGTGTCATGCGCCTCGGTATCACATCACAAGTACAGCACGCGAGGCCGACGGTGGTGTGTTCTATCAGCGTCTGCCTTACGTGACCGAGTGCTTGAAGACACAGCGCAAGCAACTGACACGCCTGATTGGTCTGTGCGGAGTCAGTGGCTCAAAGGACAAGAGCAAGAAGTATCTCCACGCGCTTCAGGTGGTTCCCAGTGCTGAGCAGCAAGTTGAGCAGCTTGATATTCCTGCTGGTACTACTCAGAACCCGTACGTGCAGTACGATGCAGCACAACAGCGCCACCGTGCGGTGAGTGAAGAACCCGCGGCGAAGCGTCAACGTGTCAATGCAAACCGCACTGGTGGGCTGAGCGCAGAACAGATCGAAGCTTTGACAGCTCAGAGTAACCAGGGAGCTCAGTTCTTTTACGATCAGAAGATTGCGGCCCGTGGTCAACACCCCAACGCACTCCGACACCAAGGAGATCAGCGCAGGCATCCACATAACAGGGCACCGCCTGTCCCGGAGCGTACCGAGTGCTGGTTCTGCCTCGCCACTCCGAGTGTTGAGCGTCATCTCATCGTCAGCATTGGTCAAGAGGCATATCTTGCAATGCCGAAGGGAGCTATCAATCAAGACCACGTGCTGATTGTGCCTATCGCCCACGAAGCATCCACCGCAAAGCTCCAGTCCAGCACAACGAAGGAGATCGACCGCTTCAAGACTGCCCTTCGCAAGTATTTCGCTTTTCAAGACAAGGAAATGATCGTATTTGATCGCAACATCATGACCATCGGCGCGACGCACTGCCACCTTCAAGTGGTTGGAATCCCGCGATCCCAAGCGGCCGATGCAAAGCAGATATTCCTCATCGAAGGGGAGAAGTACAACGTCGGCTTCCAGGAACTCAAGCCTGACGAAGATGTCAGCGAACTCACGGCTGGAAAGCCTTACTTCTATGCAGAGGTTCCTGATGGTCAGGGTGGGTCTGCTCGCCTCTTGAATCTCGTGGAGAACAAGCAGTACATGCAGTTCGGCCGTCACGCGGCAGCGTGTGTGTTGGGCGTACCACGTCGAGCGAACTGGAAGTTCTGCGTCGTTCCCAAGGACGAAGAAGACGACATGACGAAGGCATTCAAGACCCAGTGGAAGCCGTTCGACTTCACGCTCGAGTATGATGATGAATAGAACAGAACCATCGGATTGACACTGCGCATTATACAAAGCTTACTACTTGGTTTCACTAAATAGGATCACGACGCGTGCGTGTGGCCTCGCTTAAGCCGAGCGCGACGTGCCGAACACAACCGACCAAATGTCCTGCTGGGCGGCGTTGTTGATCTTGTCCTCGCTGCCGGGGGTGTTGAGTGCGATGGGCGCTTCGTCTAGTGCTTCACGCAGCATCTGCTTGTAGTCCACGCCGTAAACCTCGCACCACGCGAGTTCACCGTGCGATAGGGACGCCGACAGGTCTTCCATGTGCATGTTCTCGGACGCCATGGCCACCGACATCATAGGCGCCGTCTTGGCCCCTGTGGCCTTGGAGGACGTGGCCAGTGTACGACGGGCGGCAGCGGAGGCAAGGGCGGAGGCTCGTGTGGATAGCATGGTGGAGATGGGCGCTTGTGGCTTGGCTCTCGGGTCGAGGAATGAGTGAGCTGGGCATCTCAATGGTGGTGCGGGTGGTCCATGTGGAGTCAGCCACTATTGAGAGGGTCATAGAGGGCACTAAGGCGAGCCCGACGTGACTCGTGTCTTTTCCTCGACATGTTGCAGTTGTCCTATTGGCCAATGAGGGCGGAGTGCAGGGGCAACTGCGTGACGTCGCCTGCGTCATGAGAACGGGATGCTCGCGGTTAAGTACGATCACACATGGCTACACTTGGAAGAAACACGCACTGAAGTGCAGTTGAAGAACGAAGCGCCATGCCGACGCGTGGACAACGGCTGCTCCCGTGTTGAAGAAGGCAAGGCACGACACAGGAGAGGAGATGGACGCGAGAGGAGAGGGGAGCGGCTTGTCTATTGGTGCGGACGAACGGATGCGAACACTTGGCTCCCGACGAACGTCAGATAGGCGGGGATGTCACGGCGACGCGGCAGGAACGTCTTGCCGTCCCAGTAAGGAGCGCGACACCACGCAGCGAGCTGAGTGCAGCGTAGTATCAGGTGGCCATCGTCTTCGTCGATGCGCTCCACCCGAGACAACACATGCGCCACGCAGTCACGAAGCGCCACGCTCTGAGCCGCGGCCTCACGCACAACCTCTCGATGGAGCTCTTGCTTGGACAGCTTCTGTTTCTTCCTCTGGGATGGGTGGTCTGTGTCACGCTCGATGGATGCCGAGTCACCGCCTGGTGCACACGTCGCAATGGCAAACTCAGTGAATTTGTCGACTGTGGAGCCACTGCATCCGCCAATTGAGAGCACGAGGGACTCCATGCCTTCCACTGGCACATTGAGCACTGCACAATAGCTGTGAGTGAATGCCATCGATAACCACACATTCTTAGTCTATCTCAACATACCAAACACGGCGCCGACCTTGTTCACGAACCGCGCCGAATGGCGGTTGCGGTTCATGGAGCAGATGAAGCCTCCCTGTCTCGCGCACCACCAGTCGTCGTTAGTCGATCTCATTGACCGCGCCTCCATGAACACTCTCCCACCTGGTTGTTGATGGGCGTGAGCCAGGTAATCGTCATCACATTGCGCTTGTCCGTCTCAGTGTCTCGCGCCGTCAGCAGACAGACTGGGTTCGGATACAACACCCGTGACAGCATGCCCTTCTCGACCGCAACCCAGCGCTGCATCTCGTCCTCGTTTACATGCTTCTCCGCGCGTGCGCCGTCCGCCGCATGAGCACCATCACCATCTCGCGCTGACTCCATCCTCGCTCTGTGCCATCAGCACACCCTGTTGTGCCTCTATAATAGTAATTTCCCATTACTACATCATCTATTCTCGCTATTGTTAACCTCAATTATACCATAACCGTATATATCAGTCCTGCTTCCGCAATTCCCGTGATCTTCCTTCGACCCCCTGCGTGACGATCGACACGCAGCATCCTGGGACTCGCCGCCTTCCTCCTGCCATCATGCCGCCGTCGCTTCTCGAGCGCAAGAGCTTCGAGCTCGTCATCCAGGACGACGCCCTCGTCGTGCTGCACCCACAGAAGCCGCGGTGTCTGCTGCTGCCGCGAGGCCGCACCGCCGACGTCACAGTCGAGGAGCAGTCGCGTGATGCCACGCCCGTGCACGGTCGGCGCATGAGCTTCGACGCCATCTACGGCGTCTTCGAGCTGCTGCGTGGACCGTACTTGGCGCTCGTCACCAAGTCCAAGTCTGTGGGTCGTGGTGTTAATGACAAGGAGATTCGCCTTGTGCAGAAGCTCGAGCTCATGCTAATCCCGACGCAGCAACTGCCGCTACTCTCGCCAGCACAGGAAGAGGACGAAGCGCGATACATCGACATGATCACGCGCGATATCGAGGCGCAGAAGCTACACTTCGCCTTCGACTACGACCTCACACACACGCTGCAACGTAGGTGGATTGATAAGGCGATGGGATGAGCTCGATCGTAACCGTAGTGAGTGGCGCACATAGGCATCGCGGCAATTGACCCCATGGCATCGACTGTGGCGGAACGCGCCGACCGGCGCTTCTGCTGGAACTACAACCTCTGTGGAGCATTCATTGGTGCGTATGCGGCGTCATTTCGCTATGACATAGGAGCTGATGGGGTGGAGGATGACAGAAAAGAAGCTGTACGACTGGATCACGCCCATGATGCAGGCGTACGTCGAGGTCACAGAGGATGTCACGGTCAACAAGTCCACGTTCAAGATCGTGTACATATCTCGACGCGCTTGGAAGCGCCAGGGCTGTCGCTTCACGATGCGTGGTGTCGATGACGATGGCAATGTCGCCAACTTTGTCGAGACGGAGCAGATTTGCCTCTTCTCGGACGGCCGACAGACGTCGTTTGTGCAGATTCGAGGCTCCATCCCTGTGTACTGGAGCTCGCCCGTGAGCATGAAGTACGCGCCGAAAGTGTATCAACGTGGTGTGGTCGAAAAAGACGTCGCGGCGTTCCAGCGTCATGCGTACGAGTTGATGCAGCTCTACGGCCGTGTCGTGATTGTCAATTTGATTGACAAGAAGAAAGAACAGCTCAAACTCGGCCAGGCACTCGAGAAAACTGTGGCGGAGGCTGCGCAGAAGGACTCGCATCTGCTTGCGAAGGTGCGTCTCGTGTGGTTCGACTTCCACCACGAGTGCCGCAACATGAAGTGGCACAACCTCGAGAAGTTACTAAAGCAGGTAGACAACGACTTTCAGGACTACGGGTACGGCACTTTGGAACGTTATGTCATGGGGACTGCTGTTCTGACAATGAGCTGATGTCTACGAAGGTTCTTCTCTCGTGGTGCTGATGGCCAGGTCACAGCTTTGCAGTCGGGTGTCGTGCGTACCAACTGCATGGACAACCTCGACCGAACGAATGTCGTGCAGTCACTCTTCGCGCGTCGCAGTCTTCTGCTCCAGCTCAACGAGGCGGCTGCTTTGAAGGGGAACGTGCTCAACTCACCGTTTGACCAATTTGAAAAGGTCTTCAAAAACGTATGGGGCAACAACGCCGACGCTATCAGTTTGTTCTACGCTGGGACGGGTGCTCTCAAAACTGACTTCACTCGAACCGGCAAGCGTACCAAGCAAGGTGCATTGGTGGACGGCTACAACTCGTGTGTTCGCTACATCATGAACAACTTCCTGGACGGCCACCGCCAGGACGTGATTGACCTTCTTCTCGGGCGCCACATCGTGTCACGCGGCAAGTCTTCTCCATTCCGTCAAGAAAGTGATGCCTCTGAGAGCCTGGAGTCATTCCTAGCCAAGCTGATGGGCGTGGTGGTGTTCTTCTTCCTTATTGAAAGCATGCGAAGCTCCAGTGCTCACTACGGCGGTGTGGTGTTTCTGTTCAACAACCTCTTTAAAGCACTCGTGTGGACGTTCCTCGTCTCAAGTGGTATCTTCATTATGCTGCTGAAGAAAGGGAACGCCCTCGGCAAGCGACTCGTGCGGCTGCCGCGTTTCCGCCCACAAGATGGATGCATGACCGCGTGGAAGAACTAGACTTACCCTCGTCTCCACAGCGAGTGAATATACACTGTACCCGCTCATTAGACTCACTCCAGTGTCCGGTGTGCGAGCATTTTTTTGTATTTGTGTGGCAGGAAGCACGTAAGAATCGAGAACCATAGCTAAGTGTGAGAGACAAGGTACGTTATTGGTGAATATATACAACCTAGCTACTGAAGGGAACGTTTACCATGTAGCGTGATGCGTTCAGCGGTTGAAGCGTGGCAAGTACGGGCTCCACGCGTTTCGGGATCGCCCATTTGTGTGGGGATTCTGAGGCATCACTGGCTGTTGAGGAGAGCAAGGTATCACGGTCACGCAACCTGGATACAAAGGAGCTTGTTCACTTGGTGCAGATCGTGCGTATGTCGCTGGAACGTGTTCGTTTGGTGCCTGACGAGCGTATGGTAAAGTCGCATAATCGTTTGGTCCCGGCCGACTGTATGCTGCTGGGTGTGTTCGAGCGTCGTGAGGTTGATGCACTTGGCCAAGTTGACGAGCTAACATCTCATTCTTGCGAAGCTGCGCCTCGATTTTTTCCCGCAGTTGGTCGACTTCCGCTCGGTAGTCGCTTGTATCAATCTCGCCAACTTGACTTGCCTGGAGAAGAACAGCTGGGGCGTTGTGCACGAACTCCGTAACGTGCTGCGGCAACTGGACTACAGCATTGTCTTGCTCACTCAGAGCCTCACTCGTCGGATTGAACACAATGTGCTGGGTGATGTACTTCATCGAGTTGAAGTGCTCCATGACACGTTCAAACTCTGGCCCACGCCGACTCAAAGTCTGGAAGACCATCGTGGGCAGATTATTGATCACCACCGAGAATTCATTCATAACATCAGCATGGATCGCGCTCAGCACACGTTGAATGGTGACAAGATCATCAGTCACAAGTCTTCCCGCCTCTAATCGGACAAAGAATAGCAGCTTGAACGCTCCTCCGGACTTCAATACTCGTACGATGTCGCTTGCCGCTGCTTTCTCAATGACCTGGTCCGCGAGGCCAGGAGTATCAGCGTAAATGACGTTACCAGCCGCAATTTCGGACGCCATCTTGGTCAAACCGCCGCCAAAGCTCAGGCCCGACGCAAAGTTCGCCTTACCAAGGAGGCAGTTCAAGAACGTGCTCTTGCCTGTGCCAGGATTTCCAATTGCGACTATCTTCAGCTGGGGTGAAGCCACTTGAGGAGTGCTTCCGACAGCCTGATGAAGCATAGTTGGTGCTGGAGCAATAGCGTGGGCTGGTGAGGACGTTTGGGCAGGTGTATTTACTGGAGATGGACCTGGTGCACTGTGAGGTGGTTCCTCAACAGCCGCTGGCGTGGGTGCTCTCTTGTTGTTTGGCTGCTCGACCATTGGCTGGTGCATGAGTATGAGGCTTTTCAATTGGACTTTCAGGTCACGCATTTCACACATGAGGCTCGCAATGTTGGGCGGTGGAGCAGCTTCATACTTCGCATTAAGAGATTTCAGAACCTTCACAATAGAGTCGTGAACAGCTTCCTCCGAGCGAAGAACTCCTTCAAGCATGTTGCTGGTGGAGCTTGTCATCAGAGTAAGTACTGAGTACGGAGAAGGAAAAGGTCGAGTGCATCGGCCATTGCATCCTCTCTGGCCACCTCTCCAAAGCGACTTCTCCGTGTAGCCGCCTCCATGAACCCTCCCCTCTCTCATATACAACCGCTCATAAAAGCCTTGGTTGTGTTGCGTCTATGTGCAGAAAGAACACCCAGTTGCACATAACCGCGGCGCATTGAGTACGGTGGAGAAGACCCAGTAAGAATGGAGGCTGATCCATCGAACAAGTCCAGCGTGAGACCAGGCACCGGGATCTCCAAACGTGTGGACGGACGTTACACTGCGCATCCATGCATTTGGCTGGCATCATTGTAGGTCTCGGGATTTCTTCAGCGGGCCGGTGGTGCGCCACACAGTAATTCTCAAACTCAATTACAAATCGCCTTGGAGTCGCGAGCATGGTTCGCGAGAATCGCTTGTTCCTGGGTAACCCAGGTACAGGCAAGAGCACGCTCATCAACTGCCTTGTTGGTCAGAAAGTGTTCGAGTCTGGCATCACGTGGGGAGGTGGCCTTACGCAAGAGTACCAGAAGTATCTCGTCAATGATGTCGCCTACATGGACACCCCTGGCCTCGCTGATCGATCGATTCTCAAGCAGGCCGCTGAGGCGATCAAGACCGCTCTTTCGGAGCCTGGTCGATACAAACTCTTCTTTATGGTGCGGCTACAAGCCGGCCGTGTTGTGTCTGATGACCTCGTGACGATCGAGCGTGTGTTGGACTCAATTGATATGGACGAGATCCCGTTCTCGATCCTGATTAACAACCTCGGCAAGCGACAGTACGAAGTCATGACGAAGATGGGTGCAGAGTTCAAGAGCGTCGCAACACTGATCAACAGCGGCAAGTACTCGACGCCGTACATCTTCTTCATCCCTACGTTCAAAGAGCTGGAAGAGCAGGATAACAAGGTGATCACCCTCCCGACTGAGGCTGTGCATTTCATCGAACAACGAGCGCCTGCCGTATTCATTCGCGGTGGCGCAGTGTCCGACATCAACGTAAGCAGCTTCGAGCAGCAGACACGTGAGCTGAAGGACCAGCTCGAGGCCATGCGCCAGGACAGTATGAAGATGATGCAGACGTTGATGCGCTTACAAGAGAGGTACCAGGATGCAATCGAGAAGGAGCGTGAGTACCACCGCAAGAGCATGGCGGACATGCGTCAATGGCAGTGGGAGTTGCACAAGCAACGCCAAAAGGACAACGATGTGTGTGCTATCATGTAATACAGAAGTGATCTTTTCATGAGATAACTGTAAGTGAATTTGGTACGGTACTCAAGCAGCAAAGAATGTAATAGCAAAGGCGGCGACGTTAGCGATCGTTGTCATCGTCGTCAACGCGATCTCCCAGAACCCAGGGCGATGCTTCTCGAGCCGGGTCTCGACTTTCTCAAGTTCGCGCTCGTTATTCTGAATGACGCTCAGTCGGTCGTCGAAGTCTTGAACATCGTTGCTGAAGCCTCTCACCCAGATGTCTGCAACAGCCTCAGGAGGGATCACCGCGGTTGGAAACTGTTCGATGCAGGCGCGGATCTGAGGAGGGATTTCCACGATTTCGTCGTCCACATCGACGAGCTGATGGAACTGCGGCACGATCACCACATGCGGGGTGGAGTATTTGCCACTGTTGACAAGAGTGACGACGCGCTTGAACTCAGTCTTCTGACTTGAAAGGGTTCTGTACTGCGCTGGACTGACGTTGTTGATAATGATCCCGAACGGCACATTCCGGAGTGCGATCGAGTTGAGCACACGCTCCATAGTTACAAGATCTTGGCACACAATGCGGCCACATTGAAG
The DNA here is from genome assembly GCA_000387445.2 of Pythium aphanidermatum DAOM BR444. Classification (NCBI taxonomy): domain Eukaryota; phylum Oomycota; class Peronosporomycetes; order Pythiales; family Pythiaceae; genus Pythium; species Pythium aphanidermatum. The sequence goes on along the minus strand of KE464075.1, from coordinate 16,287 downwards.
GCGGATGACGAAGCACAGCTTGTACCGCCCTGTACCAGTGCGAAGTGCGTGTGTGATTGCCTCAGCGGCCGCTTGTTCAGCGCTGCGATCAGCCAGTCCGGGTGTGTCCGTGTATATAATGCCGCTCAAAGGATCAACAAAGGTGTCGGAGGCGGTGGTGAGGCCGGCGCCAAAGCTGAGGCCCGAAGGGAACACC